>CM065922.1:12533000-12553000 GCA_033439105.1 Magallana nippona
TGGTAGTTGTTAGAAAAAAACCTTAATTATATTTGTATTTTGTAAAGTAAATAAAAGTAAATTTGAGTTGTTAGAACTGTGTATTGATTTCAAAGTGTTTCAGCTTGTTAACAATTTAAAAAAAAAAAACCACTTAAAAACATCACTATCTTCAAGCTGAAATGGTTTTATCAATGGCAGATTTCAATGTTGATATCAATGTACGATTTCAATGTTTTGGAATTTTGTGAAAAGCACTCCATCTATCTTTCTGCTAACTGTATTAGATGGTGTTGCAATAGATGTGAAATTTCATCTTGCTATAGATGGTGAAATATTGTACACAGAATGAAGTTGATAGCCCTGGAATACACTAGAAATGAGGAAGCTTTTAAGGTGGTGAGAGCGGGGATTGTATAACAACTTGTTGCCAGGAAAACACTTGTGGAAGTGTCAGATAAACCATTAAGGACAAATCTCCTGTTGAGAGTTCAGCTGTGTTACATGTACAGTGCAGGTCTTGTCCCCATGTTTTGTTAACAGTTAATTTATGCTCCCTTCTCAGGCTTTGTTTCAGAAGCTTACACTGAGTTGAATAGGGAAACCCATTGTGAAAGGTTCCTTATATCTCCATTCACAGATTCTGTTTCTGATGAGAATCATTGACATAGAAATGGATGTAGTTAGATAATGAACGGTAACATTCTTCTTATTCCAGGTACTGGCAGAGATTCGGCCTTAAGTGATCCAAAGATCAAGAGCAGGGAACTCTTTATCTCCAACGCCTCAGATACCTACCCAGTAAAAGCGCTAAGGTATGTACAAAGTACACAATATAACGTACATGTAGCCTCCATCAGCACTTTCTATGTCTGCACTAGAAGCTCACTTACAGATAAAGAAGACATCCTTCAGTGAAATTTCATTATCATATAAGCAAAAGATTTTTCTATTTTCATGTTTTTTAAAATATTTTTATTGCTACATGCTTTAATGTCAGTGATAGAGAACCTGTGCTAAAGCTAAATGATGAGAATGTTGTGGTTATGATGCTGCTTAATACGTGTGTGATGGTGCTTGAAATAACTTAAATACATGGCACTCGCTAATCCCGAATCATCAGCCATTTATACTGTCTAAAAATCGCTGCTGTTGTGTAAATTTAAGAACATGTGACATGTCTGATCCAGGTGCAACCGAAATCAAGTGATCAAATTGGGCGTAACAGCACGTCAGTACATACAAATTAATAACTCTGAGAAATGTCTTTATGCACGTCAATCAATTTGATCAACACTAAAACTCAATTTGCAGAAATTATGAATCTGTGAAATTGATCGTTTTTCTATACTTTTGCTCAAGTATTTGCGGTAAAGATAATTACAAGAGAAAAATGTGAAGAATTTACAGCTTTAGCTCATGAAGAAAGCATGTGATCTATTACTTTGATATATTGCTAGGTCAGCTTTCAGTGCAGGATACATAAAGCTAGATGTTTCTCAGCTGTTTTTAAATAAGCGCCATTCTCTGTGGAACACTAGATTTACACTGGTTAAATTTCTCAATAAATTGATCTCAAGTGTTAGCTGTTCTTATGTATACAAATACAATAACAAAATAAAATCAAACTGCTCATGGTTAAAAAAAAAAGGAAATTGAAAAGATTTAAATTCACTCGGTCTACTTTTTGTCCTTGCAGAGGAAAGTGTAAGGTTGAGCACTTTCAAGACATCTATTCTGCAAAGAACTTCAACCCACGAGACGATACCTTTTTCTATGTGTTAGAATATAACCCGAAAACAAAGAGACTGGCCACCACGCAGGGGGAAATTCGTGTCGGTCCGAGCCATCAGGTGAGTAGTTGACCTGTATAACTCACCTGTTTCATTGTGTATCAACACCTTGCACACACAAATGCATTTTTTTGTCAGATTGCTGAAAACGTGACCCTTTCAGTTCAGGACTGTAGAACAAGCTGGGTGCTCTTGTATCTGATATCAACTCTTAGTTAACAATGCCCCGTTACTGGCTTCAACTATTCTGTATTATTTAATGACAAAACAGTAAAATATCCAGATTTTAACAGGGGAGTGAGTTTGTAATTGAGCCATGCTATCAGATACTAGATAAAGCAATCACTAACAAAACCCAAGTTGATTTCAGACACATGATTCACTTAATAATGAGACGATATTGAAGTTTTTTGGGGGTGGTAAAATGTTTTTAGTTGTAATAGATATTTTCTGAGATGAGATTTTTTGTGTGGTGGAAACAAATTATAGCCTCAGATAGAGAATAACACTGCCTAGAAAACAGGTCCCTATGCTTGTCAAAAACGATGAGGTGAATTCCAAATGATAAACATAAAGCAGGTTTTCATGCTTGAGAAGAGATAGCAGTTATCTTGGGGAGCACTATCGAGTTACAAATCCATTTTATACAAGTTTTCTCAATTACCTGTTCAAAGCTGATTATACAAATTCATGTTAAAAGCCAATCGTTGGGGTGTCAATTTCCAATCCACCTTATGAATTGGCCTATTTGGTATGTATGGAGATTCTGCTCTGTCCAATAAGTGCCGAAATAAGTTGAAGAAAACTGAATTTAGAGGTGAAAACAACCTATCGACGGAGATAATTTGTTAAGGAGATAAGGTCACTTTTACTGGTAATGGCAGAAACTCGTGACACAGTACGTGTATTACAACAAAGAACATGGGAGGTTTGTCTTCAATGAACGCATATAAACAGTGAAAGTAGATCCAAGCATATTATTGATTATGTTCCTTATTGAAGTGTGTTTCCATTATGTAAAATAAAAAAAGAATTGATTATCAACTGATTTTTTTTTTTGATAGATGTGTATCATTATTAAGTTCAAGTGCAGCCCTAAAAGTATAATTTAACAAGTTTTTTGGCATTTTTACAGACAATTTTATTAATAATTGCTGAAGTTTGTTAAGATATTTTTATGTGCGTGCTGGCTCTTGGTTTAAGGCCTGTGCTTACCACGACTGATTTTATGTAGCCTTATATTTGCATTATCTAAGGAATGTCTAACAAGATTTTTGTCTGCGTGGTGCTTTACTTTATAGAAATCTCTTAAAGGCCACACGGGTCTCGAAAGCTTACAGAGATATAAACCCTGTATTTTATTGATGTAATAAATGATTTATTAGGGTGTTGATTTTATGAAAATTGCATTTAATACTTAGACGGGGTTCTAATGATAAGTGGTGTACCCATAGCAAGAAGGTAAATATTTTATCCAACCTTAATGAACAACTTAATTCCTTAAAGGTGTTATTTTGAAAGTAAAAAGAGTCTGCAGTGGGCCACCTTTATAACTTGACAATTGATTTCCGAGCAATGAGAAAATGTACACAGTAAATATCACCTGAACATTTTTGTCAACTTTGAAGTATCTTTTGAATGTGTGTTTAAGGTTTAGCTTTATGAGTGTTTGATGTATGCAAAAGACATGTGACAGCTTGTTTCCAGGGTAAGGTTAGGGGGGACAGGTTTGGATTTCCTGGGTACCATCTTGAAAATCAAACACATCTTTTCAGATATGACAAACGCCTTTGTTTTTTTTTTCAAAGCCTGCCGATTATGTAAACCTTTTATGATGGTGTTAGGAATATCTGTTCAAATGTTGCACTGCATTTGTTGACTCTCTCACATTGATTTCTCAATGATGGTCCCTGGCTGAATCAAGTATCACTAGGGAGGGAAATCAAATAACTGTTGTAGCTTTGTAAAACTCTGGGGCTGATATGTACAAATAAAGAGTGATAAAATCCTTGCTTATCTCCTTCCTCCTGCTGTGTATATCTGGTACACAGCGTGCCACAACATCGCTGCAATCCTACACAAGTTGATAGCTTCTTCCTCTGATAGATTTCATTTCTATGTAAAAATGCCAGATAAGCTGATAACTAGACAAATGTAGTTTATTTTACAATGCATTTTTCAGTTGCAGTATTGATTCCTATCTAGATCAGTTTGCAGGGGGCAATTTGTTGGTATTAGAATGGCAATGCATATATGAATTTTGATGATGAGTTCACCACACATTCATCCTCTACCCTTAAGTTTTATGTTGTATCAGAAATCCTTCGTCTGTTGATTAATTGATATTTCTGGGTTTTTTTAAAGAGTGAAATTATCAATTTTTCATTGACTTTATAAACTTTACTGCATTAAGAGCAGCAATTATTAATTGATGAAATATTAATGGATGCTTGAACATTGAAGCGTTATGAAATTAAATGAAATTTTCATTTTCATCAGATTTTAATATTTAGATTGATCTTGTGTTATATTCCTTCTATAGTAAGAAATGGATCTTTTTTGACAGGCTCGGCTGCCTGAATTCAGGCGAGATGTCCCCCCCAGCCAGATGCCGGAGAATCCCGAGAGATGGGAAGAACTCCGCTGGCGTCCATTTTCTGTTGGAGATGGGGACCTGATGATGTATCTCAGGGCAGCAAGGTGAGAAAACTGAAGATACAGACTCTTGTAGTGAAGTCAAGCTGGCATACATGTAGATACAAAGGATTCTTCTGATTCAATTCCCATAGGTGTATTTCCTCAATATTAGCTAGATTTCATTGTCGTATTGTTTTATTTTTGGACAATTCGAGCTTGTATAAACAATTCATGAAAAAAAGGGGAATAGAATTAAATCTCCATCATCCAAACGATGAAGCGAAGAAAACACATAGCTGAAAATGACTACTAGGAGAAAAATATGTTGTTGGAGATTGTGCTTCCTCAATGAGATAAAAGTCTGGCTGAAGAGACTTTAGATGACAAGTCTTATTGAGAGTGCTGAGAGAGTTAATTGAAGTAGTATGGCTCGGGGCTTGAAGAGATGGTATTGAATTTTGTAGAAGTGTGGCTGCCTTTGCTGGGATGTGTGATGGAGGGTCAACAGAAGACGGCTGCCAGGCGGCATCAATGGACGAAACAACCATCAATGCCATGGATACGGTTTGTCATTTAATCACACAAGTCCGCACATTACATTGACAAATTTGGGCTACTTGACTAGATTATTCAGACTAAAATTGAATTACTAGTGTGAAAACTTAGCACACGGCAGATAGCAATCTGTCAATAACTAGATGAATATTTTAGAGGCGTATGACAGATCATTTTTCCTATTATGATACCAAGAATCTTTTTTCCTCTAGTGTATCATGTAAATGATACGTGTAATTGTAAATGACACAACTAAAGTGAAGTCATGAATTATTAAATGGAAAAAAAAAAGGCACGCAGAGTTGCTAGTAAATAAAAAATCATCTTTATTTTTTCATAAACAGCTCCATAGATGCAATTATGACCACGGAAAGGCTCTACAAGCATTGGTTAAGTCACCTGCTCTTCGCAGCATCGAGAAAAAATGGACCGAGGATGAGCTGGTTAGTATACCTTATTATTTTATACAAAAATACATGTTATTAGTGTTGAAGAGTTCTAGCCACAAAAAGACTTCAGGATTTGATCCTAAAATGGCATCTGTACAGGATTTGATCCTACAATGGCATGTGTAAAGAGTTACAGTGGTTGAAATTGAAATGTAAAAATCTTGCAACACTAACACAAAGGAGCTTGTTAAAACCTGGTATTTAGAGAATATTTAGGCAAGTGGGGTCATAAGTTATGCATTGAAGCAACATGTTTGTGAAGCATGCAAGATGAATTATAAGACCAAGGTTATAGCTATTCAGTACATGTATTATATATGCATCTGTGAAATGTACTCACTTTTATGAAAGACATGTTTCTGTGGGATTGACATATGGAAGTGGTGAGATGAATTGTAATGGATAATGTCATTGAGTGCCCCACCAGATTTAATTACTCATGCTGTCTGTATATAACTAACTATCATTTTTGTTCTTAATTAAACTGGCTTTGTTGATTGCAATTTCTTTCTGATATCTTTTTTTTTTTACACTGTAAGTAATAGTTTTCAAGAGGCTTTGGGTCAAATTAGTGTTCATTTGAATAAACATTGGAGAAGCTGCTAAGATTTGTAATGTAGCATAAATAACTCGTAGTTTTTTTAAAAACCCTTCTGTTTAGAATGTGACTTCCACCACGTGTACATGGTGCTTTGATTTGTCTGCAATTCACTGTTCTTTATCTCTTCCGCTTATTTGATGTAAAAGATCCAGATATACAGCCTACAATTTGAAGCTTAAGTAAATATTGTCAGTTTTCATGTTGGAAAAAATTGTTGTTTGAAAGAGATTTATTCTGTAGAGAAACATGGACAGAAAACAGATTCACAGATGCCTGAAGCGCCCAGCAAAGAAACAAACACTGAAGATAAACTAGCCCGTCCCTCGGTGCTGGCTTGCCACTCAGTCCCCCATTCTGTTGCATTTTCCATTTTTCTCAGTTTTCAAAACAAATTGAATCTGTCTGTATGAGTTTTCTGTGGAAAGCAAGCTAGGCAATATCTGTGTGATTAATTCCTTGCAGGGAAGATGTTTCTTGTGTTGTTGCAGCAGCTCCAGTCATGGGGGGAATACTGGATGATAAACCTCAGAGGGCAGCTATCATCAGAGTGTAAATTGACGTCTTTCTATTCATTTCAGGTCTTAGGACCTACAGTGAAATAATAAAACTAATGTTTAGTCTATCAAATCCAAAAAGTGGCCCAAGCAACTGTTATCAGATATTGCAAAGCCTCTATTTTTTAGCCCACTGATAATATGAAGGACTTTTTTTTATTTTAGAATAACACTCAATGAGACCTACAGCTTTTGTGGCAGTAATTTAAATTCATAAAATTTCCTGTAGTGGTTGGGAGTCTACTTAGCTACCCTTTAAGACACCCTTTTATATGATAATGTTCTGGGCCATGTTTTTCTTCTGTATGATTAAATGAAGGCAAGGTGGGAGAACGCGGTGTATAAAAGCTGTTGGCTCTGCTCTTGCTCATAAAACGCAGGAAATCTAATAGATTTGTGCTCCCATCTTTCACTGCGAATCAATAAAGATCCCAGTCACTGACTTTAAAAAGCAATTAGGATCTTGTAAATTATGGATTTTATCCATTTCCCATTACAATTATGTCTTTAGAACATGCAAATTTAGCAATCATACTGTATTTCCTATCAGAACTTTCATTAGTTAAATTTTCACAGATTCAATTTGATCCTTTGTGATGAGGTAGACTTATTGAATTACAAACCAATAATTCCTAAGTGACTGAAGTTTCAAAACATTCTGAGATTGCTCAGTCTCTTTTTTGTCTAACTGTTATCATGGTGTGGAGTTTTGTCAGCTCAGTCTGTGTATATTGAAATAGACATGTGTTTGTTATGGTCCTTGGTCAGAACTGAGGGTATTGTTTTGTTTTGTCCTAATACCAGTAAATATCATTGGGTATATGAAAGTAAAGGAACTATCTTTAACAATAGGCTATTTAAGCTCAGACTGCAGTGTCTTTCTGAATTCATTAAAAGCTTTCAATTACCCTTGTTCATTTAGATAGATGATAGAAAATTTCAGTGGTGTCTTTATAGATAAATGTATTGTAAATTTTATCAGCAATGTGCATATATCAGTATGTTTCCTTGGTTTTGCTAGAAAGTATGCACTTGGTTATGATAAAGATTTATTTATGAAAGTGAGAGCATTAAGTATTGCTTAACACTGTAATGTACCTTCATTGCTTAACACTGTAATGTACCTTCATTGCTTAACACTGTAATGTACCTTCATTGCTTAACACTGTAATGTACCTTCAGGATTTAATTAACATAATTCCTGCATTTGTGAAAATTATTAATGTCATTCCTCCGTTGTTTACTCTCTGTGCATGACTTCAGCTTTTTAATGTATATTCCTTCTGACAACAAGTTGACAGTAAATAATTTGAATGTGGAAAACTCTGTCTTATATTGTATCCATTTTCTAATTGATGCATGTAAACTTTTCAGTGTTGCCAGAAATTACTAGTTATAACCTCTCTCTCTCTCTCTCTCTCTCTCTCTCTCTCTCTCTCTCTCTCTCTCTCTCTCTCTCTCTCTCTCTCTCTTAGAGAACAAAGTATAGTTTTGTAAACATTATCATTTGGCAATTTTTTTGAGTGCAAATATGTATTCTTTGGTCTTTCTTGTGTTGGGTATTCATAAATGTATAAATATGAAATACATAAAGCAGCATGATTAAAGTGTTGAAACATGTTGTTCAATTGGCTTTTACCAGTGGCTATAAAAACATGTTTATTTAATGTAATTGAAGTGTAGTGGATGATAAAAAGAAATGGAAAGTTAAAAATCCAAATAGACTAAACAGACATGTGCCTCTAGCTGAGCATTCTAAAGCCCAAGGTATCAGTTTATAAATGGCCCTAAAAATTATTACCTTATAGGTTCTGTCATGAAGAAAATGTCTAGGTATAACCATTTTATAGAGGGGGGATACCTTAATTAGGACTAAATTTAAAGTTAATTTTTTCATTCTTAACTGTAGTGGATTATTTCAAGGTCTTTGGGGATTACTGTGTTTGAGTGATTTTTTGAGGCAACACAGTATGGGTTTGATTTCCTGAGGCGTAATTCCTAAGATTTAAGCCACGTAATCTGTGTATACCCCGCTCCATATAGGATAATAGCTTGCCAGACAGTTTGGTGTTTAATAGCTATAAATAAGGATTAACAAGTTTTAGGACACTTGATGTTGGTTTGGTCCTTTAGTTAAATCAAGTCATTAGAAGTGACTTATCAAAAGCCGGTTGGGTGAATGTTTGGAACAAGTTTTGTATGTTGATAGAAGATGTTTAGTGTTTTCTATAACATTGCCTATCGGTTGATGCAATGTTTAGTAAAGGCAAGATAATTTGTACACATTAATGCATGCCTTGCCCTGTAACAGCATACTGTTCCTGCGATTTTTCTGGCATACCTGGTGAAGATATACCTGTGTAGAAGGCTTGACAGGTGTATAGAGATATGGCTACCTGAGGGACGGTCTCAATATCAGTATCGATAACTTGGTACTTTAGACACTTAGCGGTAACTAAATGTATTTGGAATAAAATGCAATGCATTGGTTACATGGAAACACATGCTCCCTGATGAAAAACTATCAGCGGGTTTGTTCTCACCTTTAGCTGTGGTTTAACAGATTTTAGGCATTGCATTAGCAATGTGTACAACATGATAAACACACACACAAAAAGAAGATTTTCCACCTTCTATAAGATTTATAGCCTATATTTGTAGAGTTCATAGCATGATAAAGTACATTTTACACATTTTATCATTCTCTTTTTTCTGTTTTAGAAACGTTTTGTGAAAGGTCTACGAACATATGGAAAAGACTTTTTCAAGATTCGAAAAGAGCTGTTGCCAGCAAAAGAAACGGTGAGTTGCTTGTTTTTTTTAATTTGAGGCAGAAACAGCAATCATACTAGTTTTTGGAGATGACAGATACTACTTTGAATGTATCCATAGAGGTATAAGATTTTGCCCATTGAATTTACCCCTACAAACTGTTACAAATTGACACAATATGAATATGCAAAAATATGTGAACAGATCCACCTAATATATTTAGTTGGTTTCATTGACTAGGGTAAGGCTGGGACAGAGAATAGAGCTATATGTGAATGGTGTGACATGTGTACATGATACAATACTGATTTATTCAGCAATCCTCACAAAATTCAATACCATGTAACAAATTGGCCATCTCACAAACTTGTTCCTTCCAACAGTGATAACCAGACTTCATTTGTCACACTAATGGCTGAAGCTAATGAACTCATAAATCCAATACAGCCAGCGAAGCTCTGCAAAATGTTTCACTATGAAATTGCATAGTGGGAGAAAATGTTGAATATTTCATAGCGGTTCCCTGATTTTCTTGGATATGGGACATCCAATAATGAATTGGTTGGGTTTATCTGTTTCTGTAGGGGGGAAAGTGTTCATCTGTTTACTGGTAATGACTCTATGTATATTTAATATGATGGGCTTCACATATTCCTTATGTGTAAAGTCACCAAAGATGACTTCTTTGCACAGGGACCAAATTAACAGTTAAAACATCAACATGAATATTTATGAGGTATTCAAAGAGATCAATGGCTGTTGAAATACATTAATGTAAACTTAGTCCTGTTATTGCTGATTTACAAGATTGTTTTTAATATATTTAAAGGATTACCATAGTTTGCTCATTTCAGAATTTGTTAACATATGAAATTTTGATGTTTCTATAATGAGACTGGCAAACTCTTCATTGCATTATGGGTGTATGATTTTCTCCTCACGATCGTTATCTGCCTCTTTCTGAGATTGGTAACCACCCAGACTGTAACAATAATTGAAAGTTGAACAGCTCTGAACAAAATAAATGTAATGGATTATTTCTGCATCTCCTACCAATCTCCACATTCAGCAATCCAGGGGTAATTGCTTCAACATGCGGGTATACAAATATATCAACTTGTTAAATATGTATGAAGTTCACTTTTACAAATTGAACTTGCGACCATATTGTGCAGCTGTTAGCCATCTCATTCCACACACATGTTGAGCTGAATAGGGAAATCAAAGCCACAGGTAATTCTCTTTCATATCCTGTATGGATATTCACCAAAGCAGACTTTGTATTTTGGAGGAATTCTTTTGGTGTGAAATATATTGCTGTTTGAAGTAGTCATCTTGTTGCATTTTGTTGGCTAAGACTAGTTGTATGAAAGATATCAATTCTCGGGTTTGATTTATGATTTCTGTGACTGGTCTGTTAAGTTTTGCAATCCAAATGAAGAAAGAAAATGTCATCTTAAGTTGTTGTGATCAGGCAATGTTTTGTTAAGATATCTCTTAGAGCATTTATTAAGGTCGCAGTTATCATGGGAAGTTACGTTGGGTCATTTGGATAATCTGTCATACACGGGCTGAAAGAAGTACTTATCTTGGCCGGAATCGAGGAATTGTCATTGTTGTGTTTTAAGACGTCTTCTGTTACAGTCATATCTTCACCTTTACTCCGCTTTTATGACTACAATTTCAGGTTTGCCATTGTGGACATGTTATGAAGTAAACGCTTGACTGACACCCTTTATTGGAAATTTTAATGCTAACAATTATGACAGAATTACAGCCAGCTCTGATCTTATTTGTTAAACATGCAGAAGTAATGGATCAATAGGAGACTACATATACAAACCGAGCCCTATGAAGTGACAGAGCCGAGGAAAAGATCTTTTAATAATAAGTCGAAGGAAAGCCTTTAACTTGAATGTATACTGGTAGAGTTGAAATGAATTATTTTTATATGGAGATTATTTGCTGATTGAATTCCTGAACAAAAGCTTTTGAGAAATGTTGGCAGTGACATGAAGCTTACCTCTTAAATCACTGTCTTCTCTGATCAGTTTTTGTTTATTTTGTAGTTTAAATCAAGTTTTTTAAAAACACTGACACTCAACTTGTATGGATTTCTCATTGTTTTCACAGTCAATCACTTTACAGAAGCAATGGATCAATAGGATACATATACACAGTCAATCACTTTACAGTAGTTTTTCTTTTTTTTAAATTCGTTTATCTGAAACTTTCTCCATCAGCAATTATTCTGTTCTTTTTCAATATTATTGATCAAATTGGCCCAAGCTCGCCAAAAGTGAGAAAAGTGAGAGCTGACAGTGGAAAGCTTGACTAGTCTTGGAGTAAGGGGCACAACTCTAGGTTGACAAAGCCTATCACAGAAGGCACGGAATGCTCTAAAACTGTGTAAACAATCTCATACCGAGGCATGAGCTAACACAGGGCTGTCCCCACACACGCTAGATAATCTTATTTACTGGGTGAGGGTTATCACAAGTATTTCAGTTGACAAGTCGTTTACAGGTAATACCGTTATCTTTGAGTACTGTTACCACTATCAAAAGTCTTAGCTTGGTTAGATTCTTGTTAAAATATCGGTGTTCTTCATACAAATCTATCCATCTTGTGTGGATTGGCTCTACTGCCAGATATACTATTCTGATTGGAAAGAGATTTGTTGTCAGTGTAAAATCAATCAATATCTCCTGCTTAAATCTATCCGGTTGTCTGGGGAGTGGGGTCCAGCTATTTCATTATTTCCTTATCTAAATCCTTGTCATTTCCCTTACTGCAGAGACTTTGTGTAAGGAATTTAAAAGACTTGCACTAGTTCTGTCCACAACATGCATAGCTTTGTCACAGGCACATTGTGTGGGATTGTGAAATCTGTTCACGGGGCAGGAGGTGACCTGTAAGATCCATTAGGTTTTCATAATTCAGAAGCATTCAGCAGGCTTGGATTCCTACTTTATCTTAAGACTACCGCTGTTTAAAGCTTCAGTATCAAGTGATGTCACACCATAACATCAGAAACCTCTTTTATCGAGGCTTAAAATCTATAACTAATATTCTGTCATGTTATTTCATAAAGATATTCAATGAACACCCCAGCAGTATATCTGCCAGTGGAAATCTCTTCGATAACCATTTTCATAAATAATTTATGTAAAATGGCATCATGTACAAAACAACTGATATTAACCTGATTTTATGCTCATTCATGCCTGTTTGTAACATGTTAAACACAGTAAGATTGTGTTTTTAGTGTCAGTTTCAAAAAAATATATATTGTATGCAATTAAGAATAACTATTGTTATTTGTTGAAGAGGAAAAGTTTGAAAATAAAAATGATTCTTTTGGAATTGATCATTTTACAATTTACTAGTTTCTAGCTAGGAGTGATCAGCAGTACTCTCATTATCTATGACGCATTTAGTGCATGTGCAAATCACCTTTCATACTTTTTAAAAACGTAAAGGTCTCAAAAAGACAGGATTTTTCAGACAAGGATTTAGTTCTTCATACATGTATTTTAAAAATTTTAATTTTAATGCCATTACCCTTCAGTAGAATGGTATTTCCATTCCTCTGACCAAAAAAAAAATGCTTGCTTTGTTATCAGTGTGACAAGAGTTATATATGTGTAAATCAAATGGGAATACGATATGACAGATTCTCTCTGTAGGACATTTATTTAACATCATGCGGCAAGTTATATGATATATGTCATAGCGAGTCATCTTTATTAATTATAATATTACACCTACCTGTTAGGGGAATAATGCAAATAATTAATTGTAGTACTAAACTTATGACAAATTACTTACTTTTCCTGTAGGGTTTATGAGCTGTACAAAGGGAACAGCACCATAGTACTTTAGCTGGATGTAGGGCCTAAATTCATTGGGGAACATGAAAGCGCTATTAAAGTAATTCTTCGGTTATTGTTTTTTATGTAATTTATCAACAAACAGTTAATGTGATGTTTTTGTAATAAAATCAGTTAATGAGAAAGTAGTTAAACGGAAGATAATAATTGACAGACCTAAAAATCAATGTCCCTCTTTGTATGATCAAGCTACTCGTAAATACTATTTGAGACATGAGCTGAATTTATACAGCGCGACATGGAAGCTCAATCCTAGCGAATCGAGTGTGCAGACAGCAAAGATGGCTTCAGCTTTCTGTGGCCTCTGTTATTAAACCATTATGGAGGGCTTCCTTTTGTGGAAGAGAGAAAAGACGGCAAATAAACGGATGATTATATGGGATCATCTATTTCTATCTGCAATCCACCCCACTGAAATTTATTGCTCCTCAATTCAAGAATGAGAAGTTATGAAGCCGACCTGTCACTTTTCACTCCAGCCCTACAATGTGCTGTGGTTTGGACTTAATTTGCGTGGAGTTGGAAAATGGAATTAACATAATCAATAAAACTTTCCTGTCTCAATTTGTTGTACATTCGGGGAAAATTACAAAAATGACATAGCCTCTTTGTGCTGGTTTCAGCATGGTTGAGCTGTCTATCCAACTCCGGACTGGATGTAATGATTAAGTTCTGCTGTGTTGCAGCTTCCTTTACCTGTCATGAGATACGCCACTTCTGCATGATGCAAGCACCTGCATGCATGCAGCACGTGCAGCTATTCTTATTCAAACAAACATATTGCACTATTGTAATGACCTCCAAAGGCAGGAACAAAAGTTGATTAAATTTTTGGGTAGTTTATTATGCATAAACTGAAAAATCAACAAAAATTCTCTCCATGAATATTGTCAACACCAGCTGTGTGGTTTTGTTTGTTCATGAGAATCAAAATCCTCATCTGTTCGTTCATGCTTCATTGGACACTGTTTTCTAGTTGAACTGTATAATACAAATTAGAAAGGAGGAATGATGCACCAGAAATTGGGAGACATTTCCTGGGGCTTGTTTGAATAGAGGAAGGTGACAGTAGAGAGGTTAAGGGTCGGCGGTTCTGTCTAATTATAGACTTGTGGTAGCTGTTAGTGACTGTCATAGGGAAACAGGAAATAGGAAAGGGTGTCAACACACATGTCGCTCTCTCCATCTCACTCATTTTTGGCTATATGGTCTGTGTCATTATTCTTATATCAACAAGGTACTTGTAAATGATTTGAAATTGCATCAGATATATACTTCAAAACTGGCAGGGAAGGTAACTCTTCCATGGATAAGGGTTATCAACCAATAGAGAGTTAACCTCCTTTATTTTATTTTGAGACGAAAGTGCTCCCAACTCCTCTTTCATAAATTCTGTAGAGATCAATGGATTTGATGACGGACCTTTTGAAGATAAATTCATTTTTCTTTTTTGTTGACATTTTACCGATTTCATTTTTTCCCACTTGTAAACTTTGCAAGACAATTGGATTGTAAAGGGGAACATTTATTGAATAATTAACTAGATACTAAAATGTTTTCTTCTGTTTTCTCTTATTGAGGGATTGAAATAGTATCCAGGGGTTGAGTAATGAAACTTTAGATTGGGCATGTATAGGTGTATAATATTGTCGTAGATTGCTAGAGAATAGATTTCTCATCATCAAGATACACTTTTCAGATAACATTTATTTCATACACTGCAGAATAATATTGCCATAACAATCTAATTCAAAATAATTATTAGCATTCTCCTGTATTCCATTAGACTTTGCCCAAAGAGGTGCTGGTGCATTTAGTGAATTGTATGTCATTGCTGATCTTGTAAAGAAAAAAAATACTATCTTGTTTAATGCGACATTATTCTAAATGCTTTACACTTTGTACTTGAATTATTTTAGCAAGTGTTAAATGAAATAGAAAACAAATACTATGATTTAATTATTGTAAAATGGCTATCACTTGTTTGTCAAATATGACAGCTTTTTCACAAGGCAAAAAAGAACAATGTTACATTTAAATCATATTTAATTAAAGATATATTACACCATGTACACACATGTGATCCTATTTGTTGTATGGGTGGGTAAATTCCACACAAACAGGCCCACAATTATCCCTGCAACAATACAAATACTAACATAATATCTACACAAACAAATATTAACTTGATAAAAAGCTCAATAGCAATGATTGTGATCTTCAAAGTCTCTGTATAAATATCTTCACTTATTACTAATAAGATTAAAGACCATACAATCTTAGCGTCACCTCAAAGTAGTTGACAAAACGTTCCTCTGCATAGAGAAGTTAAATACAGCCTGTGCTGTAGAAAACTTGGTCTTTTATACACAGTTAATAGCTTTCCTTTCTCCTAGTCGGCTGAATGTTTAAACGGAGGCTCCGCTAGCACAAGGAGGCAGCCATATTGGATTTTGTGCTTGACGTCCGTTTGGTGTGTGTTTTAGCTTGTTATACATTGTTTTGAGGCATTTAAATGTGCAACACTGATTGCAAATGTAAGTATTAATGAAGTTGTTGGAATTTTCTGTAAGATTCTCATAGAATTGTTCTGTGACATACAGAAGTAACATGTAAAGCCTGAAATCCACAAAGAGGCTACATTATAAACACGGAGCAGACGAACTATGACTTGTGTTGTTAAGACTAGCCAGAATGATGTTAAATTTGCTCTTACTGAGAATTGTATTCTAGTCATCTGTCATTTTGTGGCCAGGAGCACACAATGTAACACAATATGATCAGAGAAAAAAGGAATTTGACAGATCCATTAAATGTTTTATTACATGTTTTTAAGGTTCACTTGTACAGGTATGATGAAGGAGCACTGTTAAGGGGGTGGTAGTGCTATCAGAGCAGATTTCATTTTTGTTTCATAAATTTATGTATGAATTTTAATTACAAACTAATAAAAGGATAGATTACCAGATTTTGTCTTATATTAGATTTTACATTGTCTAAAATATGACCCAATCTGTAATGGCAAGGCCACAAAATTCATGTAAGAAATAAACTGGTATAGTTCTAATGACGATTGATGATAGGAACTTTATAGTGTGAAAGTTCTGTATGAGGAAAGAGTAAATGTTAATGTTAATTAAGTGCAGACCTATGTTATAATGATGATTACATTCGGTTACTGGATGATTATTGCGTTTAGTTGTTGACACATAATGTGACAGCCAATATGTCATGTATGAGCTTATTTATGTGAGAGTTTATGTATATTTATTATGTTTTGGTGATATTTTATCATCAGTGTATAACTCATTCCAATTTCCGAAGTATGCATGTCTGAATTCCATCAAAAACATATGCACTTGATGTATTAGATGTACTAGGAATCATCTAATTATTGCATACAACATTTTGGTTATTTCAACATAACAAGCATTGGGTATAATACTACTTTATACACATAAAAAAGAGCAAGTTACAGGTCTACTGTTGCTAAATGTGATTAATTTCTTTTCTTGATCAGTTCTTGAATAATACCACTTATCTTACACTGAAGATCTCTCCCCCCACAGTTGTCAGCCTCTGCCTCTTTCATAAGGGTCTGTTTTATTAGTGGCCAGTCCTAATTCAACACTGATAAATAGGTGAAACAGTAGCAATTTGATTGGTCATTAAAGTCAGCAGTATGCTCCTGATGAAGAAGACAGAGCGGGTTATGTCTGGAGATCTTGAACCCCCTTCTCATTGCCAAGGAATTCATCTAGCATCCATGATGGGTAGATCGTTATCAAAGATTGTCTGCCCACTTCACTACCAAACTACCCTGGACATGTGGGGCACAATTACTACAACACATGCAGTACATGGCCTAGTGTACACAATCTGAAGGGGTGGGCTTAAAAGGAAGACATTTTTTTTAAATAGGAAATTGCTGAAATGATGAGTATAAAGATTCAAATGAGAAGAAAACTGGCACACTCTGTTTTCTATGAAATTAAACTTTGTCTTACTTTTGGTATCACATATTGCACTTGAATGACCAGTTCATTTGAAACATATTACATGTACTTAAAGCTCCACTGATATTCATCATTACAAAAGGAAAACCCCCATAAAATGTTCAAAGGGTTTAAAAACTTGTAACATTATCAAATATAACTGGTAAGCTTCTATTTTGTCTCAATTTCAAGGGTTTATGTTCAGACCACAATACTGCTGGTGCCATGCATAAATGCCATGCACACAATAAAAAATTCATCTGTTTTGATTTTTGATCAAAGATTAAAGTAAAGGTTTTCTGATTTCCTTTTATTTCACAGACAATTTGGGAGGATGAGGAGGCAAGCTATGGCTTTACATCAGTAACTATTGATTGCTAATGTCATGAAAGCCCTCTCAGTCATAAAAAGCCATCGTAAAATAATGCACCAAGTTTTTAATTTCATTTCTCTTTCTTCTAATATCATATATGCATAAAAGATAACTTTCATATTTTTGGTCCCGAATAATAGTTAATATGTTTTACAGAACGTAATAGCTCTTGGGATTACAGTGAGACCACACATAGATTATTTCTACATTGATGCAAACACCCATACATGTATTTATACAGACCGGTATGGTGTAAGCAGTGGCGTTGCACTTAAGCAGGTGTTAAGAGCATCAACCTGAATATTCTGGACAAATGTACATATAAATCAGATAAAAGCTATATAAATTATACCTAGATGTCCAAGTGTGATTCTAACAGGTGCCTGCTAAGCATTATTCCGGGAGATAGGTGTCACATTATTTTCATTTATCAGCTGTGGTTCTGTTTTATAGCTGCTAAACCAATGCTCTTTATAGACTGTCCTTTCCCTATAAGACGTTTGTGCCTTTTTACCCTATCAAATATTCTTTAGCTTGGACCACAGTATAAAACCTTTATTTTTTCAGAAACCATTCTTTAGGGAATGCTGTTGAAGAGTATGTGTGTTTTCTTCCAGAATTGGTACTTAACTTTATCCAATGATAGTTGGCAGAGAATGACAAGAGAGGCTAATTCGAGCCTTGATTCGGTGGTCCTGTAGCTATAATCGGAGTTTGTGTATTTTCAGGGAGAGCTGATTGAGTACTACTATTTCTGGAAGAAGACCCCAGCAGCTGCCAGCAATAGACCTCACAGACGTCACAGACGGCCCCCGTACAAACGTAACACGCGGTCCACCAGACCACCGTCCAGCGGAGGTTAGTACAAACCACTGTCGGTACAGAACAGGAAGTAGAGCCACACGTTATTACGAGAATTCTCCATATCAGTAGATCCCCTTTCTCTAGAAATGACAGGAAATGAATTCCCATCCCCACCCTATCCTCTGTGACAGCATGTACATGAGAACTGAATCAAATTACATTGACTGGATCAGTGAGATAATGTGGCCAATACAGGAACACCCCTTTATATTGAACTCATTGGGTCCAAGCAAAAAATGGGGATATCTTAAGGTAAAATACATAAAGAAACTGTGGCCAGAACTTCCATCTCACTTAGATATTGATTGTATTCTAACAGTACCATTTAGATATTTTTAGAATTTTTTTAGCATCTAGAAAAAAGTATTGCAGTGTAACTTTTTCTTTGGGGTGTAATTTTTGGCCTAAGTTTTAATTATGATATGAAGCAAAAAAAAAAAAAAAAAAAAAAAAAACAGGATGTTATAAGCATACCGAACAAAATGGACAAGTTTAAAACTATTGCCAAGGTTCAACCTGAATATGTTGTAAAGTAATGATATCAAGAAAAAAAATGTTTACATCATCACAGAGTGTTTTTATTCTGTGTACTCGGGGCAGGATTTTAAATGTAATATCAAACAACACAAATACAGAGCTATTGCTTTAAAAAAATATCTTCTGTAAGAATAAGCCCTATTTTATGAAATGAATTTGTTATAGTACTGATATCTCACTTATGAACACAAGCACAGGATGGAGAAATGAGTGCATAGTTTTTAGAAGTAACTTTGAAAGTGGTCTTTCTGAAGTACAAGTACTAAAGATTTTGATACTCATCATTTACACACTGAGCCATTAATATCGCCTAACATTTTTCACAAGAGCCACAGTACTTTGTAAATTCATAACCACTTTCTAGAGGAGGAAGATCTGACTCTAATGTAGAAATACCCCACAGGAAGAGCCTGAGCTCTTGTGAATTATGCACATCAGGTCCCGTTGATACTACGGTATTCTCAGTGGGATTTTTCTTTTTTCCATCCTCAATTATAATGCAAGTTTTGAACATATTGTTTTATGTTGAAATGTAACAACAGATGTGTTGCGTGTTGTGGAAATACTGTATTATGCAGCTGTTTCACATGGAATCCTGTGTTATTGCTAAAGATAAGGTTTAAAAGCAACTGACGCAATGCATGATGGGTATTAAGGTCTTGAGTCAAAGCCCTTGGTACAAGCCCACAGGAGCATAAATGTCTAGTGACGGCTCAAAGGTTTTTGTGAGACAGAAACTTTACCTGCTTACAGAGAGATTGCTTTGTAATCAAGATATCCAATTTCTTTCATTGTATACAAATATGGATATAAATCTGTACAAGTGCAGTGTGGAATAACACCCTATGAAACTAGATCCCTCCTTGACAAGAAGAGGGCTGCTTCAGATGTTAATGATCACATACCCCACAAATTAAAAAAAAAAATTGTTTTTTATTTTCTGTTAAATAAGAAGATTTTGACAAGAGGATGATATAGCTATTCAGCATAATTTCAAG
>CM065922.1:12555500-12700500 GCA_033439105.1 Magallana nippona
CAGGAATGCATTTTTGGCGTAAAAGCTTTTGAAGCGTATGTCAAGAGCTATCAATAGATTTTTTATTCAATGATAAAAAATTTGTTGTGCAGTTTCTGAAGGACTAGGATTGTTGTGCTTACAGATTCCAAAGATTGGCACCATGCTGGAAAAGACAAAAGCCTCCGCTGCACCCAGTGTCGCCTGTATTACAAGCGGCACGGAGAAGAGCGCCCCCTAGACAGCCCAGAAGATCCGCCCTTCCTCTTTAAGCCTGTCAAAGAGGACCCGGATGCTTTGGGAGGTCGTCACAATATGCGAACAAGGCAATCAAGAGAAACAGTAAGCACAGTTAGAATGAAAAGCTGTCTTTAGATTTGATTGTCTTCTGTTGTTTATATCCAAACTCTCAGATGATTGGTTTTTTTATGTTCAGATTTAGCTCAAATTAAGATACATGTATGTTATGTTTGTTTCCCTTGTTTCTACTTGTACTGCTCTGACTACACAAGCTCTTTAACCTTCTACCATTTGAGCCATTTTCAATGATCGATCCTCAAGGTGCAGTTAATGACTTATAAAGTTCAAGGTCATTCAACAAAATTAATGTGATCATAATTGATGGATTGATTAACATTTGTTGTTTTTTTTAATTCAAGGATTTAATCATATTGAAAGGCCTAATCTTGCTCACATTCATTTTTGGGCCAGATTTTTATGTTCCAAGATAAACTTGAAAGAAAAAACTCAGCTAGGATGTCAGAATTAAAATATATTAAGGTTTATCTTCATTTTGATTTTGTATATTTTGGAATCATATTACCCTACAGCTTATTTTTTTAGCATAGCATGATAAATGAATGTGGTCAAAAATCATCAAAGGATAATTCTGTGGTGAAAATACATTTTTTAGGAAAGAAATAACTGAGATTTATAACTTCTGAATACCAAAATTTACTTTTACATAAGTAGTGCATGAATTGGATATTATCACATTTTCTCTTTGCTATGTTCTGCCATAAGAGAAGTGTCAGTGTTATTATCTGTCTAATAGAAAATATTCCTATAATTCCAAAAAAATACACAAGAGGTCAATGAAATATTGATTTCATCTCCAGGGAAAGAATAAAAAGAAAGAAGTCAATGGTGTAGACACAGAAGATAATCAGAAGAGTGGAAATCCCAAATCTCCAAGTAGCAACAGTAGCTGTAGTACTAGCAGCTCCGACAAAGACTCCAAGCGAGACATAAAGGTCAGAGTTCAGGGGTCAGACGGCCACGAACTATAAATTACTTTATTTATATTTTTTTGGCATCATTAATATTCTTCGTAACATAATGTATACATTCAGATCAGACACAATGTTATGTAAAAATTATTTCACTTCATGTCCTCATGCATGTATGAACTTTGAATTCATAGAAAGAGGAACCTAAAGCTAAAGGTAAAAAGAGACAGGCAAATTCTGACAGTGACGATAAGTCTACAAAGAAGAAGAGAGCTGAGGACCGCTCAGACTCGGAGTCGATCTCAGACAGCAGCAGTAGCCTGGAGGAACTCAGTAACGAAGGCGAGGCAGACAACAATCAGGCAAGTCAAACACCTTAATTAGATTAAGTGCAGGTACAAACACCTGCCCAGGTAGTCATTACATACCAAGATCAGTTTAAAGCACTAATAGTTTACAGAGAGGACAAAAAGGAGAATTTAATAGCGTGGAAGAAATTGTTTTAAAGAATGAAAATCTTCATTAAATTGGAATGAATTCAAAATTAATTAAAATAATCATAACAGTGAAGATTTGTACCATACAGATTGTATGATGTAACTAATGATAGACTTCACTTTTGTAGGATGATCTGAGTTCCTCATCCCCACCTAGCACACCTCGGTCTGTGGATACTGAAGTGAAAGCCAGTCAGTCCAGCAAGTCTTCATCTGGAAGTTATAATGACAGTGTACAATCCAGAGCAGCAATAGTCCACCCTGAACCTGTGATTCCTCCCTCCTCTAGTCCCAAACCCTCATCCCCCAAATCTCTCACCTCCACCCCTCCTATCACCCAGCACCTCACCAAAACCAGAACTCCACTCTCACTGCCATTGAAACCTTTCTGTTCCCATCCAGACCCTATTCGTGTGAGTTCGAACTCTTTCTCCCACTCAGTATTTACGTCAGTGAATTCCTTGTCATCTTCAGACAGTCCAGCCTCACTTTCAACAGCCACATCAGTTACATCATCCTCATCAGCCATTTGCCTGGAACCCACCCTGCATTCACCTAAAATTGGCAATAATAAGCAGGAGTCATTCAATCAACCGGGCCTACATAAACCAGTATTCGGGGCAACTCAGGAGCCCAACACTTCATTATCTGTCCCGGATTTAAAGTTTTCTTCAAACTCCAGTTTCACCCCTGTGTCGAGGTCTCCATACGTGGAGCAGCAGACAGCCCTGGCTTCTACTTCAGTGACCCCTGTATATCAAAATGCCATCAGCTCCTCAGGTGTGAGGGACCTAACTACAATCAAGAAGGAAAGAATCACACCTCCACCACTGGAGAGCTATACAAGCACTGGCTTCAAAACCAAAGACTTGATTGAGACAGACAATCGCAAAACAACAGAAAACATTCACTTTGATCTCAACAATGTGAAAACAGAATCTTCCCTAGATTTATCTATAGGGTCAAAACAGTTCCCCTCAATGCTGGAGCTCTCTGGACAGAACAAGTCCTCAGAGAGGCAGAGGACTGAGGAAGCGGGAACATCCCGCCCGGAGGTGAAGGTGGAGAAATCCCCAGAAATTGACATGGAGGAGGATGATAGTGACCGGGAGGGAGGCGTGGTGACACGAGACCCCACCCCTGAACCACCCCCTGTACAGTGTAGTGTGGAAGTTCATTGTGGCAGCAAGGAAGCTAAATACCGGTAATGATTGCCAATTTGGATTAGTATCAAACAATCAGATATTCCTAAATGTTTGCCTTTATAAAATGGAAAAAGAAATGTGTGGTGGCACATGCTAGTAGTAAAAACATATGCATCTTTACAAGATTTGTCCATGAGTCTACCAATTTAATACAATATTTTCTTTTATTTTAAAACAAATGTTAGATATTGGATATCTATATGATACTACATGTACTTTCACCTTTCAAAACATGAAATCCAAGTAGATTATGTAATTGTAACTTGCTCCATCTTATTATGCATGTAATATTCTGTATTTAATAACTAGAACACATTTTATGATTAAAAAGGAACAGAAAGTAACTTTTAACATATATTTTATATATATTGAAACATATATTTCTCATTTTCTTGTCTTTAGGTTAATCAAAGTGTTAGACAGAGGTTCAAATATCTGTTCTCGGTGTGATATAGTCCTGAAGGCTTTACCTGAATCAAAGCTGACTCCAAAGCCACGGAGCAGTGGGTCTGTGTCAGCAAGCCACCCCCCTCCTCAGCATACACCAGTCAAAGTTGAGGAAAAGGTAACTTTTCCTGTACAGCCATTGAAGCATTACTTATATTTCTCTCTGAGAGGAAGCATTTTTGTTGTAGACAAGATGAAATGAAAAAATAAATAATAGATAAAGTAAACATACAGCTGGAATCTAGATAAATAATGTGTGTGTAATTTGTTTATTTAATTAAGAAAAAACCAGAGACTCCACCCCCCAACTCTACAGCTGATGCACAGATAACCAGTAGTCTAAACAATGTCCCTCATCACTATGACAGACAGACGCCCCGCTCCTATCCAGACACGCCTGCTCTCAGGCAGCTCAGCGAATACGCAAAGAAACCCACCATCAGTAGTATGGGTAAGTGTGCTCGTCAAAAAGGTAGAAGAGTATTAAGCATCAAACTCTTTACGTGAAATATGTGCAAGTTGCAAGCATGTGGCCTCAGGTTTATGATTGATATATTGTTGTTCAGGTGGTGACCACTCCCCCATGTCTCACCCTGGGCCCTATGGACCTTACCATCCACCGGGAATGGACCATCTCCTTAATTACAGGATACCCATGTACCCTCCAGGCTCCAGAGAAAGGTTTGTAACACAAAGTGTAACATACAACAGTAATACAATAGGGGTGCTACAGAATGTTAACTCAATGCTACATGATGCTCAATGCTACAGAATGTTAACTTCGTGCTACAGAATGTTAAATTTGGTGTGATTTCCTTGCAGACTTGAGCTAGAACTAGAAAGAGATAAACGGGAGAGAGATGCCAGGGAGAGGGAAATCAGGGAGAGAGAGATCCGAGATATGGAAATGAGGGAGAAAATGGAAATGAAAGCACCGGGTAAGCTTCTAACATGAACCAAAAGATTGTATTATAAATCATTAAACTTTTGTAAATATTTACTCAACTCTTCATTTGAATAAAAAAACACCATATAAGCAAGTAGATTGAATTTGATTTAATGGATGAGAATGTTTTCCAATGAATTGACAGGACTGGAGCGTTTACTTCCACCCCATGGACCAAACCCTATGGATCCTCAGTGGTTAGAATTCCAGAGGCGATATGGCAATCTCCCCCCAGGGGCTCTGGGTCACCATGGTGGTCCATCAGGGTCCCACATCCCAGGGGTTTACCCCCCAAGCAGCATTGCCAGTGACTTGATGCAGAGGGAAAGAGAAAGGCTGGAGAGATTGGGTAATGAGAAAAGAATTTGAAGAAAGAACTGTTTCAATTTTAAAAGATAACCAGACTTAAAAGATTCTTAATATTGTTGGAAAGAAATCAGTTGTCTTATATTCAAATAATGTTTTTTTTCAATATTATTGATATATCAAGAATGTGATTAAACTTTTCATTAATATCAGCCACATGTATACACTTTTGATTATTTTGATTGCTGTTGTCATGCCATTGCTATGTTAAATTTAGGAGTACCCCCAGGCCCTCATTTTCCATCCGAACTTTTCCATCACGGATCTGCAGCTGTGGCAGAGCGCTTATCTGCTGAGCGTCTCCATGCAGAGAGAATGGCTCTGTCAGCTGACCCACTGGTCAGGCTACAGATGGCCAGCCTCGGACTCCCGACCCCACCGGTGGGGGGCATGAACCCAGGGGCCCACACTCACACACACTCGCACTCACACACTCATCTACACCTCCACCCTGGAGAGACCAACGCTGGAGTTCCACCTCCACCCCCCTCACCTTTCCATCCTCTCGGGGGACCCCCTCACTCCCTTCTGAATCCTTTTGGTCCAGGTAAGAAGATTGAGAAATTCATTTCTATTGATGTAAACCATTTCCATTGCAGATATTCTGCGTAGTGATCAAATGACTGGAAGAATGATATACCAAATTTGTACGCAACGTCTCACTAATGAACAAATCTACATGCAGAGGGTTACAAATGAGTGTATCCTCCGCTCCAAACATGAATGGGGGGCAGGAGGAGTTATCGACCCTGCTGCCTCACAATTGGTTTATCAATTTAATAGTAAGTTTTCATTTGAAACCAAAAAAAAATTTCAAAAATCAGTGCTCGAAGAAATTGATAAAAAAGACATACATTTAATGAGCCTAAGACACTTTTCATAAACTATTTGCTTGTTGCTTTCATATTCTGTGTTGGTAGGAATAATACGCTTTCTTTAGATTGTGTCAACAAAATTCTGGCCTTTGAAACAAAATCATAATTGTATTTTTAGGTAGCGTTTGTAAATCTTGATCTAGAACTTGACTTTATACAGGATCTAGACTTCTAGCACTGAAGTTTGAGTTACTTGTTGTCTCTAGTCTATTTGCTTCATCTGTAGTTGTGAATTTGTTGCTTTTAGAGATTTAATGTATGCAAGTGATAAATGGCTCATTAAATGTATTTCGAACCAAAAAAAAACATAAGAAAAGAAAAGGAGTGGAGAAAAGTTCTCTTTGATTTGACAGAAAAGTTGCCGTACAAATTTTGGAATACAATTCTTGCCCATCTGATTGTGTTTTTTTCATAGAATTTATGTTAAAATGATCAGATTGTCATTTAATATTAGAGCCTTTAAATGTTAATTTTCCACCAATGTATTTGTTTATATAGATATGAATGAATTTAGTCTTTGATTGACTTTAGAGATGAAAAATGACAAAATGTATGAATGAGATGATTACTCAAAACACAAAATGTTTTGTTAAAGTGACTGCTGTTTAAACAGTTCTCAATAGCATAGGTCATCAACACTATCCAAAAACAAAGAGTGATATTCCTGAAAATAAATATACAAGCTAAAAAAACAAATAGATTTTGTGGAGACTTGCAAAGTTTCCCAGATATGAGCACCTACCGGTATGTGTTTATCAGAAGTCTAATCATAGATTTGATAATGACTTCTTACTTTCTCAGGAGCTGACCCCTTGGCAGTCAGTGCTGCTTCAGGCACTCCATCAGGACACCTACCCTCTCTCCCTCCGGGTCTCCCCCCTCACGCCGGGCTCTTGTCCCGCGAACAGGAGATGTTACAGAATGAGTTCTATAGGAGAGCCTACGCAGATCCTGGGCTGGCGCATCAAGTGAGTTTATTCAATTTTCAGGAATTTTTGCGGGATTTTTTATTAATGGCAAAATAATTTGCAACAGTTATTACACTTTGTTCAGCCTATTTGAGATTTTTTACTTGTATTATCTGTTGCAGCTCTCCGCTCAGGCGGCACAACATGAAGCCATTCAGAGACAGCTAGCAATGGAGAGGGAGAGGTTCGGACACATGCCCCCACACTGAGGGGAGGGTCCGAGACATCCCTACCCCCACACCAAGGGGGGACAAAAAAAATCACAGAATAAAACCTGTAGTTATGTGACATTCAAGTCTGTGCTACGTTATAATCCCAAGGAAGGATGTAAAAGATCAGGAACACTTGAGGGAGGAAGTGCTGGCTAATTTTATCAAACCTAGTGTCGAACACTTTGTTTTTTATGCTAGAATATCTTTTACTTTTATATCTTTTGGGTTCTGTGTACATATTGTGATACAAGGATCTCAAAAACATTTCAAACCAGGTTTGACAGACCATGGTTTACTAGTGGAAGAGTCCAGTATTTGCAATCTAAGGGGTTTTTTCTCAGTGAAGGCAGCTGAATAAGGATTCAAAAATACACAATCAGCAAACATTTCCCTATGTCTGACATGTTACCTAAGAACATTACAGTTGCTTTTTGCTGTAAAAAAAAAAAAAAGTTTGCCATCGATTGTCAAGTTGTGAGTAAAATTGACTTGAAGCATTCCGAAGAAAAGTGCTAAATTATTGACTATGGAAATCCGCATTGTATGTATATATATATATATATGTACGTTTGTGATATATGAACCTTTTGACTCCTTTTGATTGCAATGTTTTATATTTTAACTCCTTCTAGTTAGTGTGTGGGCACACTCACAGACCTGGGAAGGACACTGTTACTGTCCATAAATTCAGCAGAATCCACAACAAGAAATTATTTCAAACCCTGTAAATGGATGAGATTATCAATACTTATTAAAACCATTATAGTTTTATTTCAAAAAACCAAACTCCAAATATAAAAAATAGCAAATGAATTCTGGAATGTTAAAAATTTGTATTGACATTGTTCTAAGTTTTTAGGAATTCTGTTGCTTGAAGTACTGAGATAGACTCGCACACGAAACTTTTTGTTGTTGTTGAAACATTACATTATTTTAATGGCAATAATTTATCATACAATCATGTGGCTGTAGCATAAGTTAACATGGAAATTACTGGTCTTGTGAAGTAGTGCTGAATATACTAAAGAATCCATACAATTTTATGTCATATTTTGTAAAACTTGTATCTTGTGTGTGTGTGTGTGTGTGTGTCATAAATATATTATTATATACAAAGTATCAAAATGAAAAGTTGAAAAAACAATAAAATTAGATATTCCTCTGATTGAGGAAATAATATTTATATGGAGTAGTGTTCTCTATACAATGTGAATAAGGTTCCATTAGCAGACAGAAACTCACAAAGTAGCATTTATATAATAGGTACTGTGGTAGTCTCACCAATTAAAGAAAAGTTTGATAAACAGCATTTAACTTTCCTTAAAGGGGCATGGTCACGATTTTGGTCAAATTCTATTTTTCTGTTTTTATTATTAACAATGCTTGAGGAATGCATTTCTAATGTTCAAATGAAATTTGAGAGTCAATCGTAGAGTTATAAGCAAGATACAGAGCTCACAATACTTTGTCATGTAAACAAGGCTTGTGCCCTGTTTTTGTTTACATTGGTTCAATATACCAGTAAAAAGTCTTTTTCAAGCTGATTGTGATCATTTGTCTATCTTCTTATTCATTTTAAGCATAAATAAACAGTTCCTAACGTTTAACTCATTCATTTTAGGTCTAAAACTGGAATTTTTACTTCAACATTCAAAATGTAAGCAAAAGGTTTGTTTACATAGCAAAGAATTGTAAGCTCTGTAACTTGCTTATAACTCAACGAATGGCACTCAAATTTAAGATGCCCATCAAAAATGCCTTACTGAAGTATTGTAAACATCAAAATCGGAAAAACGATTTTTGACCAAAATCGTGACCACGCCCCTTTAAAGCTTTTGAATAGATTTATGAGATAATACCAGTAATAAGATGCATTGCTTTGCACACATTGCTTTTGCAAAACACCATCTACTTAAAATGTCCACATCATTCATGTTCCTAATGATAAGTGAACGATTTATTCAATGCTGTGACATCTACAAGCACCTGTTCAGTTGGAATGGTCAGTGGAATCGAATACAGCGTCAAAATTATTCATCCATATGGTGTCAAACTGGGCAGTTTCCTCCAAGTTTTCTTTTGTAGTAGGTTTTCTTGAGTTATTTCCCTTTGATAAAGCTTCTTTAGCATTGTTATTGAACTGACGGAAAAATGTATAAGGGAGAGTGAAAGAAAAATTATTCAAATTATTTTAAAAAACAAAACGATATGCCCAAAATTGATATGCCTTTTGAAAATAAAAACGCACTTCTGTTTCAACTTCAAATAAAAATGTTGCTTTGCAAAAGTTGCAGACAAAAAATCTTAAAAAGACTGCTTTCCAATTCAAGTGGGGCACTGTCTGTACAGGATGTATTCCTTCAGAATAACCTATATAAAATTAATATAACAAGAAACAAAGATCAGTCTATTGTTTAAACTTACTGCAAGGTGGCAAAGACAGAAAGATAAACAGGCAGGTAAATAGAAATGTACATATCGTACAATAAACATTTATTCTAGGTCTACTGGGTATCACGTGAGTTATGCAAACCTACTCCCAAATCAGTTGCGCGTTTATTCCTAAATAAATTAAGGTAAAAGTAATTTTTATTAAGAACGATAATTTTCAACATTTGGATATCTAATAATGTCAGTGTTGGAAAAGTTATCTGATGAATTTGGACTTTGTGATGTGGACAATTCGGATGTCAGTTTAATTCAAGAAGAGATTAATATACCAAACAATCGATCCAGATTAAACTGTAAGCCAACTGAATGACCAAAAGAGATATGAGGACATGTCAAAGATCAAATGTGTACGTCATTTGTGGCAACGCACTTTGAAAATATTACGCACTTTGAAAAACATTTTCAAAGTGCGTTAAATTTGGGACCAAGTCAACGCACTTTGCAAACATTTTTCAAAGTGCGTTATGAGTGTACATCAACATTTTTTACTATCAAGACACTTAGTGCACTTTGAAAAAAATGTAGAAATCACAAAATATGGACTTCGTTCTTAACTGATTTCGTTTTATTCAGATTAAGTGTTAATATTTCTTTGTAAAATCTCTTTAATATGGTCTGGCATCATTGGGAATAGGGAGGGTACAACCAAAGATATAGTACAATTTCCAGTAAAATATTTATATCAATTACATGAAGAATGCATCTGCATCATCTTTTCTTCCCAAACATTATATCAATTCCATAAACTTATTATATCTGCAGGTTTTTAAACATAAATCCCTTTCTCAAATTCAAACAAAATAAATTATTTCGATATATAAAGTAAGATAGTTACATGTACAGCCATTAAAACATAACATAAAAATCAGCATTTGAGTATGCGCTTTTCAAAAAAATATACATGCTAGTACATGTCTTCGTTATACTTTGTCATTATATTTGTTCATAAGCCTATAGACGCCGTATATAGGTCAGCTATTGTGTCCCTCAATTAATCATTTTCTTTTTTCTTTAGAGAGTAAATATTCACAAAGTAAAAAGATAAATTATTTGGAAGGACGGCTGACGACGAATTGGTGCAGTTTATGTGATATTTTGATTTACATATCTCAATTACCTTTTGAACTATTTTTCTTCATGTGTAAATTATTACATTAAATGATCACATCGACAAACCTTTTCATTGCAAAATTGTTATTTAGGAAAGCTAAAAATCTCATGGGTTCTCTTTCCATGATATCGAGCAAAACTACAAGTGTAGGTTAAAACATTTAGCTATCATACTTGAGGATCTAAACTACTTCGACTAGACCTTACACACTTTTTTTTTCAAAATGCATTAATATCAACCATATCAACGCACTTTGAAAAAAAATAAAAAAAATTTCAAAGTGCGTTGACTTGGTCCCAAATTTAACGCACTTTGAATTTTTTTTTCAAAGTGCGTAATTTTTGAAAGTGCGTTGTAACAATGCTTATTTAAATTAAACTTTCACCTGAACAGAGGAATGACATTATGTACAGTGGTTTTGACGGAAGATGAAAAATCTTAACAATAAGATGATTGTTTATTGTTCCATAGGAAAATGTTACGACTTCGGTTATTGCAAAAAAGTTTATATAGCCTGGTTGCAAAGCCCCCGACCTTTATATCCGTATATGTACTTCTATGTTTTCTCAGCACGTTTTATAGCTCACCTGAACTGAAGGTTCTAGTGAACTTCTCTGATCTCAATTTATCCGGCGTCTGTCTGTGTTGTCGTCATCATGTCGTCATGTCCACGTTGTTAACTTATCCTACCTGTCTGATTAAAATCGTTCGCTCACAGGAAAGCTACAGAAGACATAATAATCTACTTTAGCGCATCAAAGGATCTGATTGCTTTTTCCACTTCTACACTTTCTAAACCACTGAAAAAGTATGGTATGGTATGGTATGGAATATGGTATGTATATTTCATAAATACAAATTATAGAACGAGTTTTGTTTCAACCTTCAAGTTGACCTTCGAGAGCCAGAACGCTGCCATGATCGGTGTTGAGAGTTTCTTCTTGGGAAATGTAGAAGGAATACAAAATTTTATTGAATACTTTTGAAAATATTACTCGGGTGAGCGTTATGGCCATTGAACCTCTATTATACGTCATGGTGGGGGTAACGAACTTAACAGTGGGTTTTCGCAGTTCATCTTGCATGATTTAAAAATGAACTTTGTTATAATTCTCAAATTATTAATTAAACACGGACAATATTTTATTTACCCAAATTCGAATTAAATGCAACTTCTTCCCCTCATGTTATTAAGCTGTTATTCAGGTGGTCTTTTCACGTGTGTGTGTTTAATGGAGACTGACATGTTTGGCAGTGCACATTGCGATATGCAACTAATCAAGCACGTTGTTTGGATATTTGATGTAATCTAATCATGAATTAACATCTGTTCCGTCAACACTCGAAGTGCGATTGGTAGAATTACCTTTTTGGTGTCCTTGGACAGGTTTCTGTCCGAGTGTTTAATGACATACAATGTACTAACGAAATACACAGACTTTTTAAACCATCTTCACTTCTTGCTTATTGCGTAAAGTCAGTCTTTTTCGACGCGTCTAAGGATGGAGCAAATCTAAACCCCAGGCACAAACGTCGATATTGTGACGTATTTCCTATCAAAATAAACAGTGAAATTAAGTATTTCTTTCCCAAAATTTTTACCCAACTGCGTAGCGAGATGAGTTAGAAACATTTTAAATACGAATCTGTAAGTCGTGAGTTCGAATTCCCCGTGGGGCTTTTATAAATTTTATCTGTCTTTTTATCTTTCAAAAAATTTTCAAAACACATTTTTTGGTCAAATATTGTAAAATTTTAAAATTCTAAGCCGGTGAAGGTATTTCGATTAAAAATTCTTTTATCAACATTAATATCGACAGGTCTCACATACCACCTTAAATTGGTGATGTATTTTTCGTCGGAAGATGCTAGATATATTATCCTAATATCTACATTTTCCATGTCTTTGTTTGTAATAATTTTGTAACATATAGTCCAATACAGTTCATCAGTGACGCAAATGACGTACTGTTGGGGCGCAATCGGGTTTGCATAATTAAAAGAAATGATAATAATGTAAACTGTCAATATCTTAATGTTAAATCGTATAATTGCTGAAAATCATATAAAAACAGTTTTCGACTGGTTCTAGTTTATTCACAAGTTATCCCCCTTATGATGATTATGTGTTTAGCAAACTGTTACAAAGGAGCGATCTAAGTGATTTTCTCCTTTATATGATGCAATATCAATGATGTCTGTTATTTGAGGAAAAGATAGATTCTATATATTTATGAGCGGTTCTTGTACTCATATTTAACCAATATTTTTTTATAATGGTAAAACAAGTACATTGTAAATATTTAGGTAGTACAAAACACCTGTGAAATAGTGATTGTGTTAACACAATTAAAAAATAAAAATAAAATCTCTACTAAGCTATTTATCAACGAATTTTCAAAGAAAAATTATCAACTATATAATATAATTATAATATAATAAAAGAAAAAATAGTAATATATATAGAGAGAGAGAGAGAGAGAGAGAGAGAGAGAGAGAGAGAGAGAGAGAGAGAGAGAGATCCGATATTTGGACCCAACATTTAAAATATGTTTGTCAGATACATGTACATGCGAAATGTATATAGAATCAAAATTCTTAACGCACAGTAAAGGTCACTGTAATTTTCTGGAGGTCAAAAGTCGAAATCATGATGATTACATTTCTTTAAATTTTTGCAACAAAATGTTTTAATCTCCAAAATATCGGAAATCTCGTAGTCAATTTTCATAATTTATAATTTTTCTTTCATATCAATTATTCTGAAAATCGGCTATAGATGGAATAAACTACATGTAGGCTGTGTTTGTAACACACCTTACAATTATAATTATTTGTGGTAATTTTTGCATGTGAAAATCTATTTTGTTATTCAGTCTGGTGTAAAAAAAAAAAAAAAAGGAAAAGAGGAGGGGGGGGGAGGTGTTCAGAACAAAACACATTTGATCCATACAATGCTGAAAAATATGATGGCATTACGGACTAGTACATGTTTATCTTCAGTGACATTAAACCGCTTTCAGGCAGAAGACTGTGATGAACGCAGTATTTCTGCATTAATGATTTGCGCATGTTTTATTGACAAACGTCAAAGAAAGATTGAACACATGTTTACACAAGTAAATTAAGCTAACGACCCATCACAAGTATTTTTACAAACACCACACACTAAAAAGTCATTTGATTATATATCTTAAAGGTTATATAGTTACGTCCAATCATTTTGAAATGAAACTGACAAAGTTTAGAGCTAATAAAAGTTTGAAAGTTGTCAACACATTCAATCAGAAATAGACAGTTAATAGACAACTATATATCTTTTTACACTTTACGAGACCAAGTACAGTTTGAGTGCGCATAACTTTGCGCAGCTTTTATTTTCATTCAGTCGTAAGTGCTTTTGCATTGTGTTTTATACAAAATTATCATGATCCGTAACGCATGAGTTGAGATATTGTGATTTTGTTTTACCTTAATCGGGTAAAATGTTACAATGGGGCTTACGACAGCATCGTTTCCTGGTATTTTAAACTATGCATAATAGTTTTCATACATTTATGAAAAAGGAATCCCTTGGGGAAAAATACAAAAATATGAAAAACATGTGAATATTTGGCGCATTTTAAACAAATAACCACAGGGTCCAAAATCTATCATCATATTTGAAATGCTGTTTTCATGCGGTCATTATATCTTACACAATGATGTAATCCAATAACTTTTCTTCATATTGTGCTTCAGCAATTTAATACTCATAAACATAAAGACCTACCAACCCAACTGCACTCAAAGTCGCTCAAACACCAAGGCTCGCTCTCAAAGCAAACTCGAGTGTCTTCTCTGGTATTCTATTTAAATCAACAATATCAGTTCTAAGTTTTGTCCATCAAAATTGTCTGTCTAGTTATTTCTTTGTTTGCCCGGCTACACATTGAACTACATACTTGGTACATACCTATACACGATAGATTTGCACTGAAAAAAAGTGATTAAAATGATAAGCTTTATTTCCAGGTAGGATTAAGATCACAAATCAGGATTTATTTTACCAAAAAGGACATTGTCTAATTTGCAAATTTATTAATTTTCTAAAAATCAAGATGCCTATTGTTCATAATTTCAACAGCAAATGAATCTCCAACCTCTGTGATCTCTTTACCTGAACGGTTTCTATAATCCCGATCATTAACATCAATGCACTCCTCAGCTCATCAGCTGTATAGACTCCTACATACAGCTCGGAGTCGTGCGATTGTTTGGTCGAAGCCTCAGGAATCAAGGAAGAAGCTTTGATAATGTTTGGATCAGTCGAGAAATCTAATTTACTATTTCTTATATGATTCACAAATAACAAACAAATCTAGTTAATTCGCCTCCCCCAATAATCACGAAAAAAACCGAAAAATACGATAGGGAACTTAGAAAGTAAACTTGAAAGGTGAATTGGTTAAGAAGTATATGACTTGACTCACGATTTATTATTGTACAAAAGAACGAGAGCACTGATAAAGGAACCGATGTTCTAATGTTTGTGGTGGTGAGGGGTAGGGTTTAGTGTTTTATGTTGTAGTTTCGGTGGGGATTTTTTTGTTTTTTGTTTTTGTTTTTGTTTTTGTTTTTTTTACTTTTCATTAATTCTTTAGCCCCTTGTCTTGGAATGTTTTAGCGTAGTGTAACTTAAAAAAGGCTCTTGGTAAAGAATTTGATCAAGCAATTTAAATTTTTTTACATGCATTAAATAGTTAAAATTTGTATATGAAATACTTTGGTGAAAGTAAATATTGAGAACATTCTCATAAAAAATGTCAAGTGGAAGGAAACATTGAAAGAAGTATTATACAGTACGTTCGGTGGAATGTACATTAAAATTATCGGAAGACTATAAATGCATTGATATGGGTTTCATCAAGGAATCGGTTTGACTTACACGACTGATGCCAATGTTTGTAATCATTTTGAGTTTTGTTAAGAGCGCCTGTGAATTTTACATTTATCATGGACAAGTTAACTGCAACTTTGGTCCTAATGGTAATAGAAACTGTCGGATCGCGTTCAACAGCGGCTCTTATCACTCCAGTTATGGTACCTTCGTGTGTTGCATTAGAAAAAAAAATACTCGCGGTGAAACCTCAACTTCGTTACTCTTCACTTCCAATCGATCGAGCAATATGACGCTCTTTCTTAGATTTCTTGTCGACTAAAACTGAGACTTACTGGAGCAAGAAAGTGAGAAGTCGGAAGGCCATTGCCGAGGCTTTTACTGTAGGTCAACTTACTCCTCTGTCATCCCAACAGTAACGATGGAAACCTGACTTCTTTAATCATCCAAGTCGTGCACGAATCTAGCCAGTGTAGTGGAAAGGAGATTGTCATTTCAATACATACCTGAGACGTAATCATTGATTACTTGTTCAGGGAAAATATCTTTCTCATTAACGTCTGATATCATCGCGGTGTAACAAACTCGCTCACCGACATGTACTTTTCTGAAAAGTAAGGAGGACTTAGAAATTCACCAGAGAGACTAGACTTACCGCCACTACCTATCTCCCGTATTGATGTGGTTGTGGCTGTTCGTTTTCATTAATTTTGAATTCAGCGAGGGACAAGTAGGGTCAATCCCGTCGGTGCCGCGAATAAACATTCTTGTTAATCGTTGATAGCTGTCATTATGAATTCGGGAAGTTGATTTAGCATAATTATTCGTCCCCGAGTTGTGAATTTTAGAATACCGCAGAGTACATGTGGATATATTTTGTTGTGCTTTATGATCTTCGGATTCCATTGTTAATCCTTTGATTATAGGAATGGAGCATCATCGTAAAGATTTTAACTGCAATGGTGCTGTGAAACATAGCCCAGAAGAACGCGCACCTTGTCTAGAACCAAATATGAAAAATAAGAAGAACTCAATGGACAAAGTGGATGTGACAGTACATTTATACAATAACACGGGCTGCTCCGGCCAGTGGACATCCCGGGAAAAGTATCTGACCATCGTCTGCGTGTTGCTGTTTTGTGCCTGTATTGCTTTTGTTGCTGTTGCTTTTATCCGGGACCGTGAAGGTACGTACCTAAAGAGAGCTGGAGGGTCGTGGCCATTTTAGACTGTATTTATCTCCTTAAGAAGAAGAGCTCTGTATAAAAAGATTTAACAAAAAATTCAAATTTCAATGCTAAAATATATGAATTTTCGTCTGTATTAAATGAAAGTTTATAGCTAAAAAATCATATCTAAAATTTTAAGGAAGATCTAAGGATAATTTGTTGACTAACCAGCCTCCTTAATCATATAACTCCGCAAGGAAACTGAGTGTATGAGATGGTTAGGGGTGACCGCTACCTTAGTTTGGTTAACCACATTGTTCCATGAAATATGACAAGCATATCATGCGCATGTATGTGCACATGCAGAGTGTAGGTTATTTCAAATTGAATCACGTAAAATGTATCTATCTCTCCTGGCTTGACGTGTGGAAAACATCGTTTTGATGTAATATGATGTATTGTTGAGCATTCTGAATTTTACTTACCTGTGAACTAATATGTACAAACATACGAATATGGTCATATATTTTATCCATTATGTGTACAGTATGGCCTCATATTAAAAAGTAACGCCCGTTTGATTATTTCCTCTTTACAGAAGATTAGGAATTAATTAAGGTAATATATGCAATGCCGGAAGAGATCCAATCTTTTATGATTGCGTGTATGCTTTAATGAAAGGTTTCTTGATGGCGACATATGTTGTGATATGCAAATTTTAGGGAACCGTAATTTACTATCGGTAATACGAGAGTGTCTTTATTTCCCAATTTCTCCAAGTAAATCAATAACTCTTGGATCAAAAATAATTTGTGATGCAGCTTCTATACAGACATAAGTTTGAGATTTAATTCACATTTATTGTCACTTCTTTGGAATTTGTGTTATTCAAAGAAACGTTCAGAGTAGAGTTTTTGTAGATAAAAAAAGGAAGATCAGCAAAAGTATGTAAAATTCACAACTACACCTTTAATTTTCAGCCTTGTTTTTTTATAGGCAGTTAAGCGACTTGATTTGACTGGATGCTTAAGAGGCATGCATCCCATTTGATTTAGCATAAATTATCCCTCTTGTGCATTCTATGTGCTTAAGAACCTTGACCAACTTTTCGGTATTGAGTCTTTTTTTATTTTCTTTCAAATGTCGTATTTGTGACTTTAATGGAACCATACATGACAACGCATTTTTGGATTTACCTGCATAATCTGTATAACTAATTTATAACCCTTCAAATACGTGCTCTGAATTTCCTCTGTAAAATGCTGGTATCATATCACTACATACTCTCTTCCTAAGACTGGAATTTCCCCCTGTTTGCATCGTTTTACCGAAGACGACAACTGTGCTTTCTTATTCGATAGCAATATTAAAACACAATTTCGCAAACTCTGAAGACCAATATTGAAAGGACAGCTGTTGCAAGCCATTTACGCCTTTGTTTCTTAAAATGAGGCTACATAAGGTCGCTCAAAATTCATATGAATTAAAAGAGAACAAAGGCAACATGCGTTTTATGTCATTACTCATCCTGAACACTGAATGAAGATCCATTTCTCATGACCTCGTTATACCAGAAACCAAGTGATTTAAAAAGATGTTTACTTATGTTTCAGGCGTATTTGTTTTTTATAAGAAGCCAACGTATAGAGAATAAGTTTGAGCACAATTTACAACAGTTGCTTTGTTTCACATAAGAATTAAAACTTTATTTGAGCGTTGAGATAATAAGATGTGAAGATTATAATTTTCACCCTTTATACATATATAACTGTTAAGAGCTTTAAGGTTTAGATGATGATATTGAAAGTATGAGAGTTAACGTGGTCCATGAATATAAACATTTTCTGTATAGAGAATCGACGAAGTCTTTTCTAAAACAAGCAATCTTGTGCAAATGCATTTGATTAAATAAATGCATGATATTCCAAAGTAATAAAATCATTAATTTTATCTATGGTTAACTTGGAAGGGACTTTTGTGAAAAAAAACCCTGGGGTTTTTCTCTCCCCTATTGCTTCTCTAAAAACTAGAGTACCCAGTAAGTAAATAATTTGAAAAAAATTGATAAATAATTCAGAGCTTGGACATTTTAAAATTCCGCAAACTTCAACACTCTGTAGTCATGGAAATCCCGCGGGATACACGGAAATATCCCGGGGATTTTGCAATCCGCTTTCTTTATAATTACACTTCAATGCAATCTCTTTTCAACTTATTGATACTTTTTATGAAATAATTTTAAGTCTGATTTCATTTTACTGCCAATAAATGTAGCCATATAGCCGGTAATAACACATTCTTCTTTTTACACCGAACAGGAAACGGCTTCTGGGACGTGATGATTTCATCAATGCTTGCGTTACATGTCAAATGATTTTATTACACCCGTTATCTAGATCACGGTCTGCTTACGCTATATAGCAGCAACACACTTTTATATGGCTTTCTTGACTTGCTTGTAAGACCCACGTAGTGTATAAAACAATTTTAAAAGTAAAGAGCACATGACTTGGGATTTGTGAATTAATTTTGATTAGGTTGTTTCTGATAATTCTGATACATACAGTGAATCAATCGCCTCCAATTTTTGTTTTTAATTTTGGTTAAGCCGTGTGTATGAAGATTTAAACAAAAATGGAGAAAAAAAACCTTTAACAGGTTGGGACCAATTGCCCAAATGGGCTATAATAGTCTGTTTGGGATATAATATCCCAACTGGGGTATAAATTTACAGTGCAAACAATAGAATTTTTTTATTTTGCCAAAAATATCATAAATCCGTATTAAAATACATCATAATGAGAAACTTTTGGTTAACAACTTTCCCTATAACCCAACAGTTGTAAAGATTGATCCCTCAGAAAATTCCAAACATCTTGGGGATTATTCTCACAAACCGTAGGTTTACAGAAAAACCAAAAATTGTTGCTAATGTATATTAATACGCATTTACTACAAAAATTGCCATTTTAATTTTTTTAAGTTTTTGCACTGAAAATTTATAACCCAAATGGGATATTATATTCCAAACGGTCTATTATAGCCCAGTTGGGGATTGGTCCCAACCTGTTTAAGTTAATACTTTTGATCGCAGGATCCAACCTTCTTTATCGCCTTTATACCGAGTGCAATACTGGTATTTCTGACATACCTAGTAATAAATACAGGGTTTTTGCACACTCTACAATACCTGTATCAGTCCTAAAGGCTGATAAGGATCATGCATGCATATGACTATAGATCGATCCTCAGGGCTGGTATGGATCCATATTCAACCTCTTTCGGAACTTCTGTATTTAAGTCGTATATTTCATTCATTGATTTAAAAAATCACACTTTTTATGAAATCCCTTTTTTCCCTGTTGGTTGGTCAAAATTGTTGATGTTAGCTACATCAGTGTTACTTTGATATTTCAGTTGAAATGGAAGGAAATGTCTATTTTCAAGCAATGGACTACACCAACGATTGCCTTATCTAAAATCTATATTGACAAATCGACAGGTCTTTTGTGTTTTTTATCATTTTTTATCATTAGGACATATACCTGATATCCTTCCCCCAAAAAGTCATACTTGTGTTAAACTTTCTTAATTTTACGATGGGTCATAACAACGTCAACCAGTCGTAACTAATTTTGTCAGTGTGTGGCCTTATTTTATTATTACAAACATCGTTATAGTAGCAACTTTATGTGGGTGAAATACGATAACAAACAAGTTATATTTAACCTATCGGTGGTTTGTTCATTTCTAAAGTCCCTTCACGATCGTCAATTATGGTTTTCCCGTGCAATTTCTAGGAAAATCTATTTTGATTAATGCATAGAAATATCTACTCATGAATTTTTAATCTTTGCACCTCGGTTAATAAGTATTATCAAAATTGATTTTTTATACGAAGAAAAAAGACCATGGTCTTAAACGAGGCATTCCATTATTCTGACTGCTTCTGGGGATTTTTTTTCTAATATTTTTCAATATTGATGTCACTGAAAACTGTTGTACCGAATTAAAGTGTTGGAACTTTAGCTATAAAATGGATATCAAAAATTTCTAAACTTTTCTATAACAATCAAGATTGTTGATATAGATAGGTTTAGAAATCTTTGATTTAAAACTTTTAATGAAACATTTTTAGTTATGTACATGTAGTTGCACAAATTTCAATTCCTTCTCACGCATGTTATGCAAGAAGTTAGTATGTAAAGGAACTCGGTCTCTTATTATCTGGACAAGAAGGTTGCTTCAAAAGATGTTTGTTGTATTCTAAATACTAGGCATTTCAACGCTGTCCTAATTTGGAATTAATACATTTGTGTTGAATTAAAAGCTTTGAAAGCACCAATGGATATAGGGTTTCTTTCACTCAAAAGATCGTTTTCAAGAACAATACTGTTTGAGGAGGGAGTTTGTTATCGACAACAACTTGTTTGGTCATCAATCACTGCAAATCTTAACGAGAAAATAACACTGAACAAATTGGCAACAAGAATCGATGGTTTTAATTCTACATAGCTATCCACCGACATAAATTAATGATGGGGTCCGACTCCGGGATTACAGGTGACGTCGCCGAAGCGGGCCCTTCAATCATTTCTAATTAGTCAAATTGAAATCTACTCACTATACCATAGAACGCTGCGGATGTTATGTTACGTATTGCGTTTTCCATTGCTCGTTGCTATCCGAGAGCTCCATTATGTATTAACATTCAGAGCAAAATTATGTAGACAATGATAGCCAAGACATAAGTTTTACATGAATTGATTAGGCAAGTGTATCCGATTTTTTGAAACATTGCAATGGATAGAGGTGATTCTGTAAATGTAAATGGCTACTAAATATTTGAAATAATGTGATACTTTGATATATAATACATACGATAGTTTTTTACAAAGATATTTTGAGAAACGACGTGCAGTTCCTTTTTGTAATATTTATGTAATATTTTATTACTCTGATCTGACGCCATTCCTTTGTTTTTACCGTATAAAAACTTACCTTTGTCAGTCTAGTTCTAGTGATCTTACCTTAGCATCAATCTGACTTTACACTTGATATCAGATCGATGCAGTACTGATGAACTGTCTCAGGTAAATCAGCAGCTCGACTAATGACATTTGAAGGCTGTGTTTTAAGTTTGGGTATCAAACTATATGATTGTTTTAAAAAAAAAAAAACTGCATTTAGCATAAAATATATAATACATGTCATCGTTTTCTTAGCGCGTTTTATTTTTCAAAACGAATCTTCCTAGATCGTACGTAATAATGGTAAGCACTCAGGTCTCTTTTAGATCGATAGCAAATTGTGAGAAACGGAAATTTATTTTATGAGACATTGATATCATATTGCTACTTACAAAACAGAACTCGTCTACAGTGACACATACTTAGGAAACCCTTACTGTTGTTTGTACTAAAGAATGGACCAGGTCTTGATACAAATGGATTTCTTATGGATCGTAATTGTTTGCCATTCTTCTTGGCAGTCAATACACGTCTCTTCTGATAGTGGCATACTGACCATTTTCCTTAACTGCATAGTAGTAATTTTGTATGATTATTGAATAAAGTTTTTTTAACATCTAAGAAACGGAAAAGAAAATATTTATCATTTACTTGTACTGGATTGCGTAATCGATTAACAAAATGTCAAATTGTGATCTTGAAATGTCTGTTTCTTTTGGATCGAACTTTCTTGTAAGATCAAAAGCATTAAATTCTATAAATCTGTAAAAGGCAACCGGTATTTAAACAAAAGTTCAAAGGATCAAACTGACAATGGCACAGAATAATGACACAATAGGTAGGGACTACCACAATCATAGCATTGATTTTAATGTGTCTTACGAATGTATGTTTAAAGGGGTCGTTTGTCCAAGTAATAATTAAGAAAAAGAAAAATACCGATTGTGACATTGAAAAACTTTCAAATAATTATCAAATATTACTGTTTTCAATGCTATTTTAAAGGCCATGTTATTCTAGTCCCTGAACTTAATCATATACTTACATGTATCCAAAGTGACCTATTACGATTGTCTTTCACATATATATATATATATATATATATATATATATATATATATATATATATATATATATATATATATATATATAAGACGAAGGAGACAGCTATAGACAGAGCAATATGTTTGGATATCTTCAGGACCTTGATTTGTACAGAAAAGCTGCACAGTCGAGGAGTCGCGTTTCTCACTGGTCTGTGCAGTTAACCATCTACTGACCCCAGAACGATATTAAATATACAATCTAATTGCCCACAACAATCTGTGCACACGTTGCCTCAGTTTTTGGCTCCTAAAATTTCAACAGAACGTGTAATCTCGTAAAATATAATGCTTTCTGTATGAAATGAATGCAAATTTATCAACTTACCATTTCATTGTTTATCATAGCTTTAATTTCATGTGTCACTCTCTTCTTTCTTGTCAAACAGGTTTTCTGTTTAAATATACAGATATTGCGTTATTTAAAAACTACAGCAATAAATGAAAAAAGCATAAAAAATAACAATTATCAACTTTGATATAGTAAAAGAATACGGTCATTTGCTTGACCAGTAAAAATCAGATATGCGTAAAGCAGGTTCAAATCCCCTCAACGTCAAATGATAGTTTAAATGAAATGAATCATTTTTTTATGAGGCAGTTTCAGTTTGAATGAAATGATTGTATAAAATACTTTGGTCGTCACTTGTGATCAATTTGTTTGTAACTTTCGTAAACTAGCAGAAGTAATTAATTTCCTATTTCAGTATTCCCAAGTGGTTGCAATACTAATTCGAGGCTTTTTGCTTGATGGAGAATTTACAGAAAAGAAGCATAAATAATAGAACAAGAACCGTGTGAGCGAATATATCGTCCATATAACTGTGTTTAGTTATAGTAAACATTAAACATAGATCATTTAGAAGATAAATTAGCAACAACTTCGGAAGATACCAGTCATCAACGATTGCATAAAATGATGATTTTTTTTTAATTTTGAGTGAAAGACGTATATTGAAATTGTACTGAAAATGACGCCATTCTAGTTGGTGTTTTTTTTCGTAAATATGTTGTTTGCTTAATCGAAATTTCGAGCTTTCATTTTCTACCTATCAACCTCAAAGTATTTATTGAATCATAAATCAATGATTTGAATGTTTGTGGATAGTGCAAGGAATACTGGCATGCATATAGTGAACTATAATATAACGCCGAAGTCACACTTCATAAAGTATGTTAAACTGATGAAAACACGATGAAAGGACGGAATCGGTTGATAAAGTGAGAAGCACATTGATTGGACAGCTAGGCGGACGGCAATCGGATTGTGCTCCTTCGTCGTTCAACGGTTGAAAAATCGACGACAAAACACAATCCACTGGTTATCCATTTATGGGAGTTTTCCCGCCTCTGTTAGAGTTACTTACAGTCGGTGCATGGATGCGTTTTTAGCTCACCGAGACGAAGTCGGGGGGAGCTTATGCTATACCCCCAGTCGGTGTCGGCGTCCGGACCTGGTTAAAGTTTTTGTTGCAGGTCCTGTATCTAAGTTATTACTTGTCCTATGCTAAATCTAGGCCATTAATTTCAGGTGCTGGAGGAAGTTAAGGTTTTTTGAGCTGGTTAAAGTTTTTGGAGCAGGTGCCCTCTGCATGATGAGTATATCTTAGTTATTACTGGTCGTAACTTCACCAAACTTGCATGGATGGTGCGTCTTATGATACTGATGCACCTGACAGGCTTGAATTCTGAATCTGAGCTATAGGTTTCGGATGCTGGATGAGGTTAAGGTTTTAGAGCTGGTTAAAGTTAAAGTTTTTAGAGCAGGTGCCCTTTGATTGACAAATCTTAGTTATTATTGGTTCAATCTTTATCAAATTTGAATAGATGATGCATCTTGTGATTCTAATGCTCTCCACAGGCGTGGATGCTGAATCAGAGCCATAGGTTTCAGATGCATGGAAATGGTTTAGTATTTTAGAACAGGTCACATGTTTAATAGATAATTGTACTATTTCAAACTTGTTTGGTTGATTTAATTATATAAATGAATCGCAGAGGTTGCCTGATCTCCATTATTAAGGATGCTAAAAAACGTCCTTCCTCATTCAAACTTGCTTGATAGATGTGTTTGATGTTAAATTTGTAACATGATTCCTATGATGTAGTATTGTATGATATGAAACACTATTGTATAAATGATAGAATATTATGTCATTTAATATTATATTGTAAGAAAAAATATATGATACAATATGATATTGTATCTTTTTTGTATATTATGATATGATGTTGTATCATATGATATTGTAATTTATCACATGTTTATCTCAATATGCGGTGGATATCACTCATGGAATAAATTTTTGATATTCCACTGTGTGTTCTTACGCCGCGTGACGTCATAATTAAACATTACGTAGCTTCAGGCGGATGATTGACGTAGAATGAAAAAGAAACAAAACAATTCAGTTGAAGAGTATAGAGTTGTAAATGTGAAGCATTTAATTCTGTTTTGATTTTTTCTTTCATGAATTGATAAAAACATACTCGAAAATGAAATGTTTGTTTGTTAATCTTTAAGGAACTCTTTTTCCGTGCGTAAAGTTGTTGACGTCTTGTAGTTTATGTGTTGTGCGGTTCAAAATTTTAATTTTAATAGAAAAGATTGAAGTTTAACAAAATAAGTGGTAAAACATGTGATAAAAAGAATCTCTCATGATTTGCGATGGTATATGGTTTTTATCCAACTCGTTGTGTGTTTTCTATCCCCTCGCCAAGGCTCGGGGATAGAAAACACACAACTCGTTGGATAAAAATCATATACCATCGCAAATCATGAGAGATCCTATATTTATCACATGTTTATCTCAATATACGGTGGATATCACTCATGGGATAAATTTTTGATTTTCCACTGTGTGTTCTTAAGCCACGTGACGTCATAATTAAGCATTACGTAGCTTCAGGCGGATGGTTGACATAGAATGAAAATGTAACAAAATAATTCAGTTGAAAAATGTGAAGCATTTAATGCTGTTTTAATTTTTTCTTTCATCATTTGATAAAAATATGCTCGATAATGAAATGTTTGTTTGTTAATCTTTAAGGAACTCTTTTTCCGTGCGTAAAGTTGTTGATGTCTAGTAGTATATGTGTTGTGCGGTTCACATTTATAATTTTTATAGAAAAGATTGAAGTTTAACAAAATAAGTGGTAAAACATGTGATAAAAAGAATCTCTCATGATTTGCGATGGTATATGATTTTTATCCAACTCGTTGTGTGTTTTCTATCCCCTCGCCAAGGCTCGGGGATAGAAAACACACAACTCGTTGGATAAAAATCATATACCATCGCAAATCATGAGAGATCCTATATATATAATATTATATAAGACAATAATTTTCGTCATTTTCATTGGCTGAAAGTACATCACGTGACATTCGTCCTTTTCCGATATCGATGCGAAAGCAGTATCAACAAAAATAGGTATTGTAAAGACATTGTACCAATGGGAATTTTTAAATACAGAATATCAAAAATAATATTTTGCGAAATATTTTTCTATTTCATTCCCTTTATCTACAATCTTTGATTTTCGTTGTTTTAAAACTGATGTTGATAGCCTACTCTCCGTTCACTTAGTGCGTCATCAAGAGGCAGATGACGTCACAGTAAGCTGTGGAGCGAGATCGGCCTCTCTCTCTCGTCTATACAATATGTACTGTAGATTTTTTTTTTAAAATGAGAACGACGTTGTTAATAATGTCATATGTTAGTAGTGATTATTAAAATAGGGATAGCTTGAATTGGCAATTGATGCATATAGTATTTTAAAGATAGCAGATTATTTTGACGTCATAATGTACAATTTCCTGAATTTTTTCGACCGCAGACACATAAAGTGATATCGACCTCGCAAGCTCGGTCGATATCACTTTCTGTGTCTTCGGTCTATATCACTTGACATGGGTCCATATAACCACATATCGACCTACAATAAAGTCCATAATTGTATAATATTGCATATTATGATACAATATTGTATAATATGGCATTGTATTATATGATATATTATTGTATCACATGATATTGTATCATACAATATTACAATATATAATATTGTATCATAAAATCGATATTGTATAATGTCATATTATATCATACAATATGATATCATGTTACAATATTGTGATGTATTATGTGATATGATATTGTATCATATGATTTTGTATTGTATCATATATTATGATATGATATTGTATTATGTGTATATGTATATAATATATATATATATATATATATATATATATATATATATATATATATATATATATATATATATATATATATATATATATATTATGATTATATATTATGTATAACACAATACAATACCGTATCATATCATATGTTACAATATCATATTGTATCATTATATATTACAGTATTATATTGTATCATATTATATATCATTTGACACAATATTGTATATTATCATAGGATGCAATATCGTATTTTATAGTACTCTATTTATAAAAATTGTATCTTGCAACACAAATTAACATATGATTATCAAACAGTTTCTTAACATATGATAAACGACATTGTGTCAAACTACACTACAGTATCCATGAATATCTAAGATCATTAACTATAATTTTCATACAATATGATAAAGGTGACCTCATAAAGGTGATGCCTTGTCTCGATGAGCTCTGTAATCTGTGATTACCTATGTTTAAAATGGAATTTTTGATGTCATACTTTGACAAAAACGTCAAGTATATTAAGAAAACCAATCAACATGCAACGAAATTTAATATTAAAATAGATTCCAAGAGAGTGTTTACACTATGAGAACCAATTATTGCTGAAGAATTGACTTAAAACCAATAATTAAGTGATAATACAGGGTGATAATTGATCCATTTTACCCCCATTGGTTATAATATATATATATCAAATGTTATACATACATATATTCAGTGCCTTGACAATAAACTTGTAATATTTTGTAAAGCAATATCTGTCGACGCTGTATTTGTCGCCATTGTATATGTATCACAATGTATAATGACACAATGACAGAATGTAATAAGTACATTTGTACAATACTAGAATTCGTCTTCGGTAACAATCTAACAGGGACTTACGTCGAAATTCATTGCATGGTTTGATGTTTCCTAATACAATTACATAAATAGGATTTTAAAAATGCTAACATTGGAGTAGAGACAGGTCAATCAAGAGTAACGATACAATGTAAGCTTGCGTTAACTCTTTTGTTCTATAAATACGTAAATCTATTCCCAATTCCATATTCCACCAAAAAACTTACCAAGACCGATGACCTCATGCAATACATCAGAAATACATCACTTAGTTCGATTAAGAAAGATCAGACCGAAATAAATCTTCGAAACAAACCACTTTTACAATTAACAGTCAAAAATTTACAATAATATATTTATGAAAGATTTAACAATTTAAATGGAAATCATGCTATACAATCAACAATAATACAATACATATGTAGATTATTCTATACAAATATCGAATTAAACAACACAAATTTAATTTAACAAATATTTTATTATGCAAATAAGTACATAATAGGATTGGACATCAGGCTATGCCTATTTTAGTCCTCTCCCCAAGGATCAAAGTTACAACTGATATTTAATATTATATAGAACAACACAAATGAAAAATTTTAGTTAATACAAAAGAAAAAGATACAAAAAGTGAATGCATTGTCAAATGTAGTTATACAATACAATCAAAAAAATTATAATACAAATGGAAAATATCAGATATTGCAAAGTTTGACATGCCATGAATTATACATTACTCAATACAATTTTTTTTATAATGGCTTTGTGTGATGGAAACTTATCTACTGACTGCAAAATACATGCACCAGCAAATCATATAGATTGTTGAAAAACTTATGTGAAATCGTATATAGCTGCATTTATTGACGCTATGACATCGTGATGGTTATTCCATATTATCTGCCAAAATATGTGTGCTTTATGTCTAGACCAATTATTTTAAAGTCCAAATAAGGTAATGCAGGTTTAAAGAAGAATGTCTTGTCAAGTTTTGTCTTCTAATATTCAAAGAACTCTCTTTGGTGATAATATATGCAACTATGAGACCTGAAATCAAATATGTGACATGGCTTTGGTAGTCCATGGGTGTTTTTACAACATTAGAGTTAATTTATGATGGCTTCGGGTCGGGCGTAGCAAAAGTTTTGAAAGGAGAAGGAAGTCATGATTATTATGTGTCGAAGTTATAAATTAATTAAGGTTTTTATTAAAGCTTTATCAATGTCAAAATGAAGTAGAAGAAAGAAACTTCCAAAGTTTAATTGAAATAAACTTGTTATGTTTTTTGTAGATACACCTTCAAGCGTTTGTTTAACAACCGACTGTATTGAAACTGGTAAGTCATGAAACGGTTCATTGAAACATGGCATAGCATGTGCATTTCTGTTGGTATTGTTATTACATAATCCCATTGTAAACGGTTAATACATGTACTTTTGGTAATGATTTTCATTTTGATGTTCGTTTGTTAATTCATATTTAAAATTATCATATAAATATATATAAATATCATATTTTGCTCATGCAGTTTTATAAATTAATAAAATTAATTACGAATTCTAGAGGGTATACAAAAATAAAACTGAAAAGTAATGCACACAAATGCATGACACACGATTATAGCAGCCGGAATAACATGTTTCAAAATATAGAATTGTTATTCTTAGTTTTAAAATTTTCTGATGTGAACCAAAGACACATAATCAATATCATTTCTTTTAATAACCTCCAACGATTATTTTATTGAACTATTTGGGTGCATTAGGATGCTTCGAAAAAGTTAATAACCCCGTTAAAGTGTAAATAGGCATGTTTCTTGCAATAAATATGCCTTATGGTAACTTGGAGGAAGCGATCTCCTGTTGCTAGAAACGTGATTTGGAGAAACTATTTTACATTCAATATAAAAATAAAATTGTGATCAATTTAAAGTGGAAACAACGCCATGTATCTCTAGTTGTTGGCGATTATCTTAGATGTTATGGATCTGTCTTTGATAACATAGGGTTACTGCAGACCAATAGTAAGACGGAGTGCGTGTCCGTGACACTGAAATAAAACGTTCCGGGCGACGTTATTGGTTTTGATCTTTGTTTTAGAATAACAGTACATTTATGAAATTGACTTGTTGCAGCTGCCCAACTGCTCCAGTCCATGGATCGAACGGCGGACCCATGCCAGGACTTCTACCAATACGCCTGCGGCAACTGGAATAAAAAGCACATCATTCCAGACGATAGACCTAGTTTTAATACGTTTGAAAAACTCCATGATGACTTACAGATTAAACTTAGAAGTAAAAGCTTCTTATAGTACCCTTAAGCTGAGAGAGAGAGAGAGAGAGAGAGAGAGAGAGAGAGAGAGAGAGAGAGAGAGAGAGAGAGAGAGAGAGAGAGAGAGTTTTATACAAGTTTAACATGTTCGAGAAACTATGTGATGACTTACAGTTACAATTACAAGGAAAGACTTCTTAGTGTACCCTTTCGCCTGAGAGAGAGAGAGAGAGAGAGAGAGAGAGAGAGAGAGAGAGAGAGAGAGAGAGAGAGAGAGAGGGGGGTTTCTGTATTTCTTACTGATGCCTGTATTTTACTTAATGAGCAGGCTTGTTGGAAGAGGGAATACAAGACTATGATAGCGTAGCGACATCAAAAGCTAAACATCTCTACAAATCTTGCATTAATACAAGTAAGTGCGCTTTCAAATCACATGGAACGAGAGAAAATACATGGAAGGTTCAATTTCAAAAGATCAGACGAACTGGCTCTGTAATTTCTCTTGTTTTCTCTCCCTAAAAATATCTAGTACTTTTTTAGTCTAATTTTCTTGAAAAGATCTAGAACATTTTCACATTCTCGCTATAATAATGTATAATAGAGTTAAGAAGTCCTTTCCAGAAAATAGGTCTTTATAAAACACCGCCACTTTTAATGTATTTCCTAAATGAAAAGAAATTCTGATTTGGGTAGGCGATACTGACAGTGTTTTCGGAAATGATTAGTCTGCACAGCGAGTATCTGTCAAAGACAGTAAGTATCGGAGCAACATTGAGATGAGTACTTTGTAGACCAAAAGTGTATGTCGGCACTATCATAGAGAACCCGGAACGAAAGATCAATAAAACCCGATCAAGTACAGGCAACGGAATTACGTGATTTAAATTTCATCAAGATAACAGAAAATTTTATTGGCGTGATATTTATGAGTTGTATTAATGTTGAAATATGATGCAGAAACACTCATACTATTAGTAACCAAATGAGAAGCGATAAAATGATTTCCTGATTATGATAATTTAAGGTTATACAATAAAATAAAATAAAAAATAAAAAACTGTGGAATTCACACAAGGAAAACATTGGGTCTTGGACAACATTTTTTCAGAGAACTTATGATTGGTCCCACAAAATTCTTCCCAAAGCACGTGCATATACAGATGTACATGTAGTGTACACGTAAACATTCATTCATTCTTATGTCGTATTGTAAATATAAACCACCCGTTAAATTTAAATATTACAATATGACACTTAGTATAGGTACTGCATAGAATTAACTACAAGATATTTCTGTGTGATTTTTTTCGCATCCAAAATAAAATGTTTTATGTAAAGGTAGAATAGAAGCGGTCGGTGATGCCCCGTTACATCAAATGATTTCACTGTTGGGAGGGTGGCCGGTTGTGGAGAAGAATTGGAAGGAGGACGGCTTCGTTGTTGAAGATGCCTTGGGTCTGGTGAGGGCTAACTTCACCAGCATCATTATCATCTTCTGTTCCGTGGCTGCAGACGACAAAAACTCCTCATCCAATATTATACAGGTTGTATAAGATTTTTTTTAATATTGTTTTTGCAACGGGCCGTCACGTGATATGTTTTTATTTTTTGATACCAAAATGACGAAGAATCTGATAAAGGCGAAGTGGAATGTCTCAAATGTACACATAAATCATCGAGGAGTGACAGCTTTTCTTAATGAGAGACGAAGGATCGTAAAATGTTCCGATTGAGTTACTTTAGTTCGAAATGTAATCTGTGTTTATGTGTATCGCGTTCTGATGTAAGCACGACAGCTTAAGGTGTCAAAAACGCACTCTTACACAACCAAGTATTCAGATGGAGCCTTCTCTCCTTTATACTTGCTGAACTTAAGAATCCGGGATATTTTTATCCTTTCGTTTTTAGACTTGACAGCAGCGTAACGTCGTACTAAGTTCACATGATAAAGTACATCAGGTCATGTCAGGTCAAGAAGAAATAAAGATACTATCCAGTTGCAAGCTGTTCTTCAATTATTGTTTTATGAATTAGAAACGAGAGTGGAAAACAAAGATACTGAACTGATGTTGTAAAAACCATAAATAAGGAATAATTACAAACTCATTGTTTCTTTGGCTTAGAAAATGGTTATAGAAAAAGATTTTTCTATATTAATATATAAGCAATTCTTTGACCTCAATTTGAATTTGAATTATAATTTTGAACAAATTAAAATAAACATAATTAAACTGATACTGGTATGCATATATGTCTAGGTTTCTTGTTCATTGCTACTGGAGAACATGTTTCAAAACACCAACCACATTCTCAAATACCTGATTAACTTCTCTCATGCAAGGGAAATGTTCAACGTCAACCAACAGGAGACAAATTAAATATTATAGTTTAATTAATAAATAACAACCAAAGTCAAGGGTTTGCAGAACAACCGAAGTAGAGCGATATCCTGATGCGATGTCTAGTGATCGTATTGTTTTGTAGATAGACCAGCCTGACTTTGGGATGCCAAGCCGGGAGTACTACCTTAACGACCGGGTATCTGACTACATCCACGCCTATCTACAGTACATGGTGGACACGGCCATTCTGTTCGGGGCCAATCAGACGGAGGCCGAGAGAGACATGTATCAAGTGCTGCAGTTTGAAACAAAAATTGCTAATGCAAGTATTAATAAAAGAAAATTCTACTGAAAATTGACTTTTATAACATAGAGAACATATATATTAAAAAAAAAGTCGGGAATTTGCATCTTGAATGTATACAAAATATACGTACATGTATAGAAAACAGTCAGTTGTTGTTATGTAGCGTTCAACTGAGTCAACCTTTTGAATTGATAGAATTGAGAAATAATTTTTATGGAGAAGACTTTTTTAAATAATATTCTTCAAATCATCATACTTTCTTATTTTCATGAAAACTAGTTTATCAATTTAGATTACCAAACCGTCTTCCGAGCGACACGACACTGGTGCCATCTACAATAAAATGTCTATTGGAGATCTTGCGAGAGATGTTCCGAAAGTAAGTAAACAAAGGGAAGTAACTCTACTTGACCAGGGGCTGTTTTCTCATGAATTTTCCACTAGTTTCTTTGAACCACAATCAGTCTGGTGAATAACAAGTTTGTTTTTCTTGATGCAACTGCTGATAACCGGTATCCGAGCAAGGATACGGAGGATATTGCAGCCATTTGTCATGATTGTCCTACAAGTGACAAGGGCAGATTCCGTTTCCACATTTTCTAGCTAATGCTAATTGCATTTAGACTTAACTACAAAGACATCTGCCATTATGGTATAAAATCTAGAAGATATTATCCCTTAAAGGAGATAAACAAGGTTTCCAGTGTTCTCCAAACAGTATTTAAGCAATAGCCGTTTTAACCAGTTTTTTGTTCTAGAAAACTGAAAAATAGTTTTTTTTTACTATTTAACTATTTCCTAACTAGAGAGTAATGAAAGCGGATTTTCTGTTGTTTATGTGTGAAAAACTTTGTTTTCAGATAAAAAGTTTGTGTATTGATGTATCGCAATGACCAGCAATTTTATTTCTGGAAACGTACTCTTTTGATGGTCGGTTTTAGCTTTTTCTTAGATAGACCTAGATACAAGATAGGCTTGAGTTCAAAAGAATTCTGACATTAATACAGGCATATACGGTCGACTCTCATTAAGAATTGATGGTACGTTTTGTTTATCTGTAATTAGGCCAGAAAGTTACATATATAAAATATTGATTGCAGGCCGCACTATTTTAGTCAGTAATTAGACCAATAATTCTTTGATTGTTTGTAAATAGACATATCTAACAATGGACTTGGTGTTTGTAAATAGAAATTTCTAATAATAAACCCCAGTTCACGTTTTCTGATCAGGCTTATCAAGAGCCATTTCCTGTTTTCAAAAATTTGATCCTTTTTGTAAATGGTTTTAGAGGGTGTTTTCTCGAATTTAATAGCATTGATAGTTTGTGTTTTATCTATAATTGCAGGCGTTTGTTATAATGTGTTGACATTATGTGTTAAATTGAAATTCGCCGGCTTTATGTTCTTTTTGTTGCTGCTTAATCACTTGTATATTATTTGTAGATTGCACACCTTTTTGTCTTTGAATCGGCGCAATAACATTCTCAATAAGCGTCTGAGTTCCTGCGTTTGGTACATAATTTGTATCATTAGTGAATGAATCTGCCACCAATCAAACAACTTCATTTTTGATTTAAAATCTTCTTTTTTTTTTGATTTTAAAAAAGTCGAATATCTGAATATATGTAACTCATACTACGCAAAAGTATGATTGTGAATTACAATTAGTCATACCGGTATGATAGGTAAACAATAAATGCAATGAATTTCGAGAGTGGACATAATATATTTTTAACAATTATGATATTTTATTCATGTATATTCACGGTTTCTATATGATAAGAATGGGGTCGAATCATTAAAATAAAATAATATGACTGTAGACACGGATAAATTCCATCTACATACCAAATGGGACGAGGCATAAGCTACAACTCTCTGACAATGAAATTAGGTTGTCTTTTAATTGTTTTGGAATATCGCAAATGCAATACATGTAATTCGTGGCTCAAGTGACGTCAGTATAAAAATATTTCTAAATGACCATTAAGTCCGTAAATCTTTAAAAAAAATGTAATTGCTGTGGAATATATTTGCCCAATACGGACAAGAATATTTTGTTTGTTTTTTAGTCTTGTATGTTGATATTTTGGTGTCAATGTAAAGTATGCAACAAGGATTTCATATCAGTTGCATGACGAGTAACGAACAATGGCTTTAGAAAAATTTTGTTTAAAATTATGTTGAAAAATTTGTTTTCTGAAAGTTGAATAGCGTTTAAGGAGTATGTAGATCGTATATCATATCAGCTATTATACCCTATACTTTAAATCAAAATTTAATATTCGTATCAGTTACTTTTTTCATCTTTGATACAAATATCTTGCACAATATAATCACTAACTTTTGGTATAATGTAAAAAAAAAAAACAAAATCAAAATATTTGACGTCTTATTTTGGTTTAATATAATGTACGTCTTATTTATCCGATTTAGGTTCTTTTCCTCAGGAGCATACTAACTATACATGTATCTAGATAAAAACCATAATTCTATTATTCTGTAAACTGTATTATTTGTTTCAACATTGTCATAGTATTTAGTTATATTGTACATGTACATGTAGATGACGCAGACTAGTTATATTAAACTTTTTTCTCAGTTTCGATGGATGGAATACTTTTCAAAGTTCCTGCCCTATTCCTTAAGCAACGATGAAAAAATTGTCTCCTTTGCGCCAGAATACATGAAAGATATAGCAGATTTGTTGGCCAAGACTGATAAAAGGTACCCTCAAAGAGATTTTTTCACATATATGAATATTTTGACCCTATGAATCGAAAATCTTTACGTCAGAAATCAAACTCTTTTAAATTTCAGAACAATAGCAAACTATGTTGTTTGGAGAGTTGTGTTGGAATTTATGCCAGATCTACCTGAAGTATATCAAAAGGTCCGGCGGAACTACAGAGCCCGATCACAGGTGTGTACAGGTAGATTATAGGTGTTATACACCTGATCAATTCGTAAGACAGTACAGACCCTGGATTAAAAGGAAATGAAGAAAATCAATACCACTTGCTTGTTCTTACAAACATTTTTTTTACATGGAAAAGTTTTTTTTTTAAGATTATTAAATCAATAAAAGGACTATTTATAATAAGTGCCTTATATTGGTCTTCTAATATGAACATCATACTTTTGCATTATACATATCATTATGTTTATTTTGATCCAACTAGAATTTAGATCCACTCCTTTCTTGCCACACGTGGTTTTCCGTGTGCCAATTCAACATCAAATTATAATCATAGTGATGATTTTTTTTAAACAGATAAACATATCAAATATTTTCATAATTTTCAGTCTGGTTCAAAGGTCCTCAATTTAGAAACCATCAAATGAACTTTTTCCTGTCATTTTAGCATTTCATGAATAAAACTGCCTAATTTCAACCGATTGCAATTTTGGGGAAACATTAACTAAACAAAATATTTATTTCGAAGATTCAACTAGTATCCAAGATAGAAAAAAAGATTGATTAGAGTTCACTCTGTATTAACCTCTTGAATAAAGTCATAACAGTGATGCGAATGAATGAGAAATATATCTTAAATCAACTTTTCTACAAACTAAGAAAATAGCAAAGAAACAAACAAAAAAAAGAAAAAATACCCGAGACACTTACATAAATGTTGACCGTAGAAGCGAAATTTGACTTTAATCATGTATATTCATGTAGTTCTTTCATTTGCGAGGTAAAGTATGTTGGTAGCATCTGTCCACGAAAGAGGGGGCATTGTCACACAGTTTGATCTCCACAGAGCTGGGATGAATATTCAATAAACTCTTGATAAATTTTCGTGAACATGTCTTGAGTATTTTTGATGATTTTACCTATCTAGATTAGACTTATTATGATAAATTTAGATTAAAATGAAATTTTTCAGGGAATAACCCGAGATAAACCTCGGTGGCAGAAATGCGTCGAGTTGACGAATGAAGAAATGGGGATGGCAGTTGGCGCCATGTTTATTCGAGAGAACTTTAAAAAAGAAAGCAAAGACGCTGTGAGTTACAGTTGAAATGCTTAATTTTAATAAACTTTGATATTTTTCTATCAAAAATATTGCCACAGATGATTACGTCAGTTTGTAACAAAACTTTCGCTGTAATTTATAATTAGGCATTACACATGATTCACAATCTAAGGGAAGCCTTCAACGATCTTTTAAATGAGAATGATTGGATGGACGAGTCTACTCGAAAGGTCGCAAGGGTTAAGGTAAGTCAAATTATATACAGGTACTTAATTGAAGCACTGATGGTTTTGTTAATCAAATGATAGATATAATCCGGTTTCCTCGTTTTAGGCGTATGCTATGAATGAAAGAATTGGGTATCCTGATTTCATTAAAAACGAATCCAAACTTAATGAAAAATATGAAAAGGTAAGAAAATGAATTAAGACAGTTACAATACATAACATAATTTACGATGTGCCCTTGTCGGCTGAATACAGTCAGTAGATACAGTAAAACACGGTTATTGCGAACACGCTTATAATGAATTGATGCTTACAGCGAAATGATTTTCTTTCACCTACAGGTTATAAAAAACTTGACGGATATAACGAATTACGCTTAGTAAAAGTGCCCGTCCATGGCAATTCGTTATAAGCGTGTTTTACTGTACTTTGAAATTGAAAAAGATAACTATAAAGTATTTCATTCAGAACTAGCTCGAACGATAAAGTAGCCTAGGTAGTTCCAGTTTATATGGTAGAGTAAGTAAGTAGGTAAATAGTTTAATATAGTGACATGTGTATATTACATAATAATTACAAAATTCCTTTTACAAATATTAATTAATACACCCGGCCCAACGGACCTATAAGTCACTTTGAAACTGTTACAATGTGAATAAATTTTACATGTTTTAGGAGCAAGATGGCTTTTTGATGGTAAAAACATAATAATAATATAATAGGATACAGGTGATTTAACTTTGCAAAATGTCGATTGTAGTAAGAATGAGAAAAATGAAGTAAGCAAGAAGATAGTATTCATCATTGTGTACCAACCATCTTCCTTTTGTTCCATTTAACGCCTATTTCTTTCAATGCTTTATTACAATTACAAATATACAGGTTTTACAAATAGAGACAAACACAAAAAGATAAAGCACAAACTTTGATATTCAACGTATGTGTGTATTGCATCAATGATATAAATAACGTTCTTACCAAATAAAGAAAATTGTAATACGAAAAAAAATAGGTATCAGAACTATCCAAAATGTCCATTCAATTCAGGATGTGTATCGCACGCTAAAATAACAAAAATGAGCTAAACAGTTTTACAGTCGATAAACTAGGTTTATCGACTGTTAACTATTAATAACAGTTTATGGACCGTAAACTATAGTTAACTATAGTTAACGACGTTAATCTATATTTTACGTAAATATAAATTTAGTTTTGCAATTTGTGAAACCTATGATTAATAACTTTTAACTAAAGTCAACGGATGTAAATTATAGTTTACAGACGTGAATCTATATTTACCTGCAAAATCTATTGTTAACGTTAAATTACAGACAGGTAAACTAAGATTAGCATTCGTAAATTTTAATTTACAACCGTTGAATGTGGGTTTTAGATGAAAACTATAGTTAACAAATTGTTTAGTTTACGGTTCGTAAACTATAGATCACAGTCGATAAACCTGGTTTATCAAGCGTGAAACTGTGTTTAGCTCATTTTTTTTTAATTTGGCGTGCCAAAGACGTACATGAATATTTATATTTATTCATTAGCTTCTCGTCGGATCTGATTACTTTTCAAATATTGTCAATACCAAACGGTTTGAGGTTCATTCTGCGATGATCAAACTCAGGAAAACTGTGGACAAAGACCAGTAAGTCTGACATTCCATTTCCTTTAGAAAATTGGCAAAATCTATATCAATAACGAATGTCAAATACTAGTAAATGATAATATTTATTTCAAATTTAACCTTTCTTTGGATTATAGATAATAACTCTCTCAAATATGATAAATGCAATATTTTACAATATGCCAATGTCCAATTACAGGTGGGAGCAAGACCCAGCGGTAGTGAATGCCTTTTACAATCCCAATACTAACGACATAGGTATACGAACTGATTTTTAATCCTAGTAAAATAAAGTGATAAATTGTAGCTTAATGTAATTTGAAAATATTCTAAAAGCAATAGACTCGATAATTAAAATCATATGAGTTCTAGATAATTTCTTGTCAAACCCATGGAGAGCGATAATGTTCTTATAGGCCTAGTCGTTCTTGTAGACCTTGTCGAAAATAATTAATTTATTCAGTAATAAACATTGCTTAGCAATGCACATGTAGTATATCAATATAATTAACCTTTTTAAGCAATATTTTATAATCCATTTGAATAATGCCCAATTCATTTGGATATCAATAAAATACATGTGTGTCTAAATTACATTATTATTTTATAATAAAAGAGACATGAAAGGATTGGACAGCAAACATTGCCTATATATAGGTCCTTGCCGTCTTTCATTTTATTTTTATTTGAGTCATTTCCCTCTCTTTTTTATTCAGTGTTCCCAGCTGGAATCCTACAGCCTCCATTTTACAGCGACAAGTATCCCAAGTAAGATAACTCACATTTTACAGCGACAAGTATCCCAAGTAAGATAACTCACTTTCGTTGCAAGGACGTGGTTCAGCTTTGGTTAGTTATCATTTGTTTATAGTTTTGCAAATTTACATTAAATCCGTTTTTATTGACTTTAGTTGTATTTGACAGTTGATAGTATGGCGTTTCAACAATTTTTTTAAATTTTCATAAAGTTTCATAAAAAATGAAAAATAATTCATTAGTACAGGAACGTTTTTGTGCTACCATTTACAATCTAGCTCTAACATTTCAAGCATTATTTTTCGCATCAATTATTATTTAAGACACATGCATTTTTATCTTAAAATAAATAAAAAAAGGAAAATTATCCTTTTAACGAAATGACAAAATGAACTTATCTAAATGTTTTTATTGTTCATCAATCATATGTAGTTGAAAGATTTTGAAAAAAAAATATTGGTAGCCATCCCTTTTACAGCTCATATCCCTTCAACTTATTTATCAAATATAAAGATACTCTATTTTTTAAAATTTTTAGTGTATGTCATTAAGTTTAATCTTAAATATTTTTTTCAATTCTAAATATATATAAATCTTAATTTTTTTTATATTTTGCAACAATTTGGTAAAATTTTCAGAGAGATGATTTTTTGAATTCATTTTTTTTAATTTTACTTTTAAGCAAAAAATATATATGTAACATTTTTTAAGATTATGCTCTCTCACTTTGTATGCAGAATCTATGTAAAATAAAATCTGTGTTTTAAAATTTTAAGAGAAATAACAGAAATACTAATTTAAAGAACTAAGTTTTTTTTAAAAATCTACATTTAAATAATTTTATTCTTTAGTTTAATCTTGACTTTTTTTTATGGCAAATCTAAAATATGAATAATAATGCGAGTAAAAAAGAGTTCATTACTGTATAATTCTTCTTTTTAAAGGAAATTCTTAAACAATTCTATAAACCCAAACTGATAAACAGATTGAAATGGAATTTATAGATTATAAATCATGGATTTTTTATGCTTAAAGTCATGTATATTAAGCTTCTTTGGTTTCCAATTTTTATGTAATTTGTATTTCCTCTTGACAGATCTTTGAATTATGGCGGCATTGGAGTGGTTATCGGGCATGAAATCACACATGGCTTTGATGATAAAGGTGAGTGAACTAGAATCTTAATCGGTTTTGATAAATTCTGAGAAAGCATCTGTCCGTAAGCTATGAAGACGGTGCCATAATTTCCATTAAGAAGATTTCCAGTAGTAATTATGACAACACTGACGTGAATAATGTACATCAATTATAGTTTCCATTTAGGAATATAAAAAAATAGAGCGACAGAAAAACTCGAATGTAACGAACACGGATATAGGGAATTTACGGCTATAACGATTTCTTACTCATGTCCCGGCAAAGTTCTTATATAAACCTATATAGAAAATTGTATATAACGAAAATGGCTATAACGAAGTAATTTTAAGATCCCCAGCTGGCAAATTTTAAGATATTTTATCACTTCTATAACGAATATTTTATCACAAATTTCATTGAAGATACATGATATTTTAAGATGCATAAGTATGTATAAATACTCAAATGTTCAAATTCATAGATTCAAATATTGCACAGAAAACTTTTAAATTATGAAATGAAAAGGTTATAATGACTTTTTTGTAGATTGTGAGGATATGTATTATAACTTTTGATAGTTTAAAGTACTGTCAGCAGACTGAATTACAACAAATTCGCTATAAACGTAATTATAACAAATTACGGTTATAGCAAAGTTTTTCTGTGGTTCCTCGATCTTCGCTATCAACACGTTTTGCTGTACATTGATTTAATAAAGATTAAGCAAAAGTTGTAAATGTTTGCTTGATGGTGCACTGTATATCAATGTCGGATGAGTTTATCCATTTATATTCATTAAGGTCGACAGTACGACATGTCTGGTAATTTGAAGCAATGGTGGAAAAATGAGACGATAGGCGCTTTTCGACAGCGAGCCCAGTGCATGATTGATCAGTATTCCACCTACAAGTTGGAGCAAATAGGCCTCAATGTAGGTGCAATCAATGAATGGTCAAAAGAGGGGTTAAAATTGTGGTAAAAGTAAAATGATTTTTCCTCCACACTTTTTCAAAAAGTTAACTGAAATGAAAACAATTGAGTTTGCTTTAATATTTGGATATAGATTGATGGGAAAAACACACAAGGCGAAAATATTGCCGACAATGGTGGACTGAAGCAAGCTTATCGGGTAAATATAGGAAACGAGATAGAAATAGTCTCTTAGATAAGAGATAACTGGAACAGTAACTAGGGTTGTTATCAAAAGACAATACTAACAAAATTATATTTAGGCCTACAAAAAAGGATTAGAAGAGTATGGTCCAGAAAAAGATCTTCCAGGAATCGGACTGACGCACCAGCAGTTGTTTTTCCTTAACTACGCACAAGTAAGCCACCCATACTTCTCTTTACTTGAGTAAAGTCCTCTCTTTACCGATTAGTCATACGTATAGCTTATTCATTTTAGTTGAATATTTTCAGATATTACGGATTAATTCCTTAACGTTTATTCAGCCAATCCTGTATTTCGAAAGCCCATTGAGCTCATTTTCGTAGGTAAAAAAATATTTTTTTCGCGAGTAAACGCGAAACTTTCGCGAATTAACGTGTAATCTTCGCGAAAAAAACCGCCTTACTTTCGCAAATAAACGCGAAACTTTCGCGAATAAACATAAATATAAATATTGTTATTTCAAACAAGAGTTTGAATTAGGTGTAGCACTTTCTATTTGTAGTTTACGTATTATATAAATCAAGCATGGGAAATCTTCAAACCGTTGTTACTTATTGTTAAAAGATTAATCCACTTATATTTGATACATTTAGAGGCAAAACTACGTTCTATAAATATAGCCAATACAAAGAAAAAATGTGGATTGAAACTTTTTTCAAATTCTTTTAAAATAAGTCATATTTCTCTGAAATAAAAACGTCACACTAGACTTTATTCATGTCGCGGCGATATCACGTATGTATAACGTTTTGAACAATTATATCCTTTCAATTTGCTAATGATAATCTATAAAACTTGTGATTGTACAAAGTTGATCATTTTTATAATACAGTGCTTATGAAAAGCGCGATGCATAATTATGTGACATTGCTTTTAAATCACCTTTGTACATGTAGTTTGATATTTTTGTGAATCAATATAAAAAATCTTTCTATATATGCATAACAACTACATATAACATATACATTGTACATGTATTATCGGACCGTTTTATATTTTGGATTCACATGTGAATATTTATATAAAATCACTGTGGAATATTTATATGCTGACAAAATGTTAATAGTTTAATTGTCAATCTATTATAAACTGTTATAGGAAGTATACTTAACATTAGAAGAATTGAACCAGCAACCATAAAACTTTTTTTATCCATAGCCAAATATAAAATAAAATATGAAGTGATATTGATTGGAACTACGCTTAATGTAATCCGTATCGTATACAATATGCAAAAGTTTCGCAATTTTACGCAAATTTTACGCGTTTATTCGCGAAAGGTTCGCGTTTATTCGAGAAAGTAATTCGCGAAAGATTTGCGTTTATTCGTGAAAGTTTTGCGTTTATTCGTGAAAATTTCGCGTTATATTGCGAAAGTAACGTTTTTATTCGCGAAAGTTTCGCGTTGATTCGTGAAAGTAACGCGTTTATTCGCGAAAATCTCGCGATTATTAGCGAAAGTTTTGTGTTATATCGCGAAACTTTCGCGTTTTATCGCGAAACTCTCGCGTTAATTCGCAAAAAAAATATTGTAATTACCTTAAACTTAAATAAGTTCAGTGGGCTTTCGTACTATATGTTCTTTAATTTAAAATATTTTATTGTTAATAAAACGATTAGACAAAAGATTGATAATCAGTTTTACATCTTTAAAGCACCTATCCTGATGTTAGCAAGCACAGTCATCGTCCTTGATTTTATTGCATACAAAAATCATTGAAAACATTATTTAATACATATTTTATCAAATAACACGTCGTCAATTGTGCCTCGTATGAGAACACTACTCAGTACTTGAATTCTTTATTGGGTAAATCGTGTTTTGTGACAGTTTTGAGACATCTTGTAAAAATACAATACATATCCATGTGTAATAAATTTCAGTTGAAAATTTTGCATGAAATTTGCGTGAAAGCTCCAAATCACACAAGCCTCAAAAGCAAAGATTTTAGCAAAATACTACATGCACAAATAGGTCATTACATACAAAAAACGCTTGTATGAAATGTGCGATTTTAAACCTACAATATCAATATTTTAAAAGAAAAAATTCTTAACTGTAATTAAATGATTGAGTTTAATATCAAACATGTGGTTTTAAGATTTGGTGTGGAAGCATGCGTGACGAGGAGGCTCTGGAGAAAATTCGGACGTCTGTTCATAGTCCAGGATCTATAAGGTGATTCTTTTGCTCATCTCATCTATGTCCATTATAATCTAGCACGAAAGATAATTCATCTTGGTTTCTTGCAGTAAATCTTGATTTTCAAAAATTTTGTCACTGCTTACGTAAAGACATTTTTACGTTTAAATTTCCTTAATAGTACTAGTTGTTTGACTTGATTTTTTGCAATTTGTTCTACAAAATTTAAAAAAAAAAATGTATGCAAAAAAAAGAATAAACGAGAAAGAATCGATTGCAAAATTTTAGTCCCCAACATCAACCATATATAACATTCATAACTCTCGATACCAGCAGACTAATTGCATTACTTTGTAGGGTCCTGGGTCCTCTGTCTAATTCCTATGATTTCTCTGAGGCTTACCAATGTCCGCCCGGAAGTCCGATGAACCCAGAAAAGAAGTGTCATATTTGGTGACCTAAATTGTACTCACTTCCTTTCAGTATACAGGGGAGCTATTCCTTTTATGCCAGACACGCGCTGATTTAGCGATGCCTACTGGCAGCTGAAAGCGACGGGTTTTGAATAGCAATGTAACAGAGGACGAATACTTTGTCTAATATCTTGAAGCAACCAGGTATTTGGTCTCTCATATTCGACAACCAATAATGTTCGTAGTGAAGTCGATATATGTTTAAATGCAATATTTTTAAGAGTGATGTAGCCCCTCTAAACACGTCTAAATAATGTCCATTATCTGTACAAAGTTTTATGAAAACACCATTGTTGAAATATTTGAGCAGCATACTTTACATTGTTTGATTGTTAGTGTTATTCGTTACAAGGGGCCTACATTTATAGGATTCAGTGCCCAGTAACATTGATTCATTTTTGCAAAAATATTCATTTATGTCTACATACATTGTTGTGTGACATGTATTTTATTTATGAACACAATATTTTTTGTCAATGACTAAATATCAGATGTAACATTTGCACTTCTCTCTCAGTTGTTGCTGTAAGTTACCAATGGATGTACAATGTATTTTTGTGTACAACAGTTTTGTTTCTGTTTTGCTGTGTCCTCACTTACTCACACGGATAAACCCATGAAAGGTTTCACTGACGGGGAAGTCTCGAATCTGTTAAATCGTTTATCATGATTTTAATTCCTATTCCCGGTATTTTGTATAAAATATTATTTCGTTGTTCTTATTTAACGCGATATCATTTACGTTTTATTTATTGCTACTGACCTGATTCTAAATTTTTCAATGTCGTGTTTGTTATGAGTTGTCTGTTTACTTATTACTTATACACAAATACAATGTCGGTAAATGTAATGATCCTGCTTTTATGAATTCATTTTTGTAAATAAAACGTTACGTGGATTACTTTTTTTCTTCGTCTTTTATTTAACTTGATGCGTTGATAAGTTATTTGTTGTTTACGAGCACCAAATATACTCTCAATCACATTAAGACAACAAACACTTATTGTATGAGAAACTTTATATTTTAATTGAATTTTGATAAAGATCCCCCCCCCCCCCCCCAAAAAAAAGGCTTAACAAGATGATGTCTTTTTCCAAAGCAAGCAGCAATGAGATACAAACCAGAGCTCCAAAACAAGTGCTTTCGTTAAATGGTTTAAAAGGTTGGCCATGTTAGCATCATGCCCCCGAAGTTCTAAAAATGATGTTTTGATATCTCAGTCTCTCTGTCTGCAGCTGCCAAAACTTTCACATCATTTGCTTGAACTTTTGAACAGTTACAGGTCAATAATATATATTAGTTTGTATGATGTACATGTACACTGTATGTTTATAGAATTGAGACTGCACAACATACAATCACACGCGTCTGATTATAGTACAGGGAATAATCTTATTATATAAAAAAAATACTAGTATTTCGCATGTGCATACAACAAATTCGATCAGCACAGCATATATTGCATTCTTCGGACCGATAAAATGATGGATTTCATTCATAATCGTGACCTAAATGGATATAACAACATATTTTTGGTAACTAAATTTTCGATTTGATGTTCATGAACTATTGTTCACATTACTTTGGCTACCTTCGGACATTAACTGTTTTAAACAAGCACATCTTGTGTACAGGTCGATAAAGTAAGGACCAAGCTCACAACCCTTAAACAAGTTTTTTTTATAGTGCCTGCGCCCGTTTCAATACATAACCTTTCATTTCAAGTAACTCATAAATTCAATTTGATTAAGGTACAAAAAAAATGAGAGAGCTCTGAAGAAACCATTACGTTTTTACATTGTATATAGGTATTGCTTTGCTAAGCTGATGAAGAACGTGTACACACAAAAACTTGACGTCAAATTATGAGAGCAAAACCTAGTATAAAAAGTCCTGTACAGTACATTCTAACCGCCAGAAAAAAAATGGTGCAATATACCGGAAAGACCTGAAAGGTTTCTTGATTTATATCAAGTTTTGCAGCAACCATACAAATTCCATGGAGACACAAAAACAATAAATGTGATTATTTTCTATCGTTTTGTTTATGATTCGGCGCTCGCGTCCAACAGGAACCCCGACTGAACCACTGCGATTTTTTGAATTAATGTAATTGTTGTGTCTCATGATAGAAGCTTTGCACGCAATCAAACGTCGGCAATCAGAACTACTGGCATTCTTTCTGTCACTGGAAAGTACCAGTTCATCCGTAATGCTTGACAGGACTAAATTAACTTATTCTACATTCATAAACTTTCAGATTTGTTATAAATATCGTTTTCAGCATCGATCATTAAACATTTATAATTTGATTTTGTTCAATGAGAGTGTATCGAGAATATTTTTCGTGCTCACTCATGATACATTCGCAGATCAGTTAAGCTGACGTTATTCTTTTCCCATATTGGTTCACGTTTAATAATCACAAATCAATCAGTCCATGAAGAAATATATTCAAGTACACCGAAATACCCAGTATCTGTGGTCAAATAATATCAATGTTTGTTTGATTTAACTACAATACCCACCTAATTCTCTGTATCCTTCCTGATAAGAATGAAAGATCTCTAAATACTCTCTTATAATATGATATAAAAAAAGCAATGCTAATGATGAAAGAGATGTAGAGTTCAGCACTCCATTCCCCAGCCTTGATTGATTGTTTATCCACAATTCAATATCTCTCTGGACAATCATTTCACTGATAACAGTTGGCGACCCAGACTATTTTCAGCAGGCATAAATACCATAAACTGTTCAATGTACCATTATTGGATTTTTAAGCCAAAGCGCTGATAACCCATTTTAACTCTACCAGTTGGCCACAAAACCACGCTGGTGGAGAAACATATTAACGACCTTATATAAAAGGTTGCGGAATACGTTGATCTGCAGCTGTTAGTAAGCGAATGAGAACCTTGCGATAAAATCTACTGGAAAGCTCTTCTCTAATATTTGGTTAAAGTTGCCATTAATCTCAGTGATTCTACTGCTGTTCACGGACTATTTGTACTTCCGGTGTGAGTGAAATTAAATTTTTCGTCAATCCAGTATCCATTGGGAAGTGACAATCGATTGAAAAATACAAAAGTGTGAAGGGAAAACTCCACCAGAGATCAATAGGACTATAAATAATGTATCAACGTCGTTTTGTGATGCTTTTCGGTTTATTATTGAGATAAACATAAACAACTTAACGATGTAGTTATGTGCACTTTGTTATTTGGTAAATGACACGGATGTGAATACAAGTCTCCACCTTTTCGCGGTTGGAAGCAGATGCTGGTGATGGTCTGAGTGTGTGTTTACCTGAAACAGGTGAGTTTAAAATACATCAAACTTTGTCGCTAGCCTTAATGTCTTCAACAATTGTAAATTGTAATATGTGAAATATTCTTATTAACCGTGAAAGTGGCATAATTTCTGTATTATGAAGTTCATGCTGTCTTGCATATAATGTCTATTTTCATTTTTTTCGCAACATGAAATATCATAAACTGATTAGTTCAAGCGTTAGGAACATCTCAAATTTGCCTTCAGAGGGCTTCGGTAGTCTGTCATCATGCCTTCATAGATGTATTTTAGATTTTGAATTCTGAAGCAAGTGGGAGCATTGCAACCACTTCTGAACATTCTTGCGTAGAATTCCAACTACAAAAACATACGAAGGTAATATACTGCAGCGTTTTGCTGGCTACAAATGATGAAAACATCCTGTTAGCTTTCGGCTCGGCAGTAAAATATTGCCAGTTTCCTATGCATGTAATAACTTTCACGTTTCGTTCCGCAAAGGTCGTGAAATCCCGCTCATTACCTCAACACTGGTTTCCTTTTCGTTACTAAGCTTTTGTACATGTAGGTGAGCGAAGTCTACTCGGAACAGTGGATCAGGAGACAAGTCACGCGTGGCTTACACAAAGATAAAGTCATAATTATCAGAGATGAAACTGCACCGAAGTATTGATTATTATATTGATTTTAAGTGCAGGAAATGTTTATCTGCTATAGTAAAAGGTTTTACACCAACTTGAATATTTCATTTCTCAATTGTCAATAACCATGTACTAATGGTGTCTGAATATTATATCGTTATATCTGATGAAATTTGTACTCAATCCACTAATTGTCCTAAGAATTTAGAGTTGTGACATCAAATACAATGATAATGAAATCATTTCATTATATTCATTGTGGATTTAATTGCAATTTTATAAAAAAATATTGAATGTCTCTAGTGTATAATTATGAATAACGATGCAAAACTAAGCGATACTGGTACGAGAAAAGAAGAGCATCGATTCTTAAACTACATGGAGTAAATGGATATTTAGAGACTCTTGGGTAAGTGAGATACTCCCGCCAGGATAAATCATTACTCTGTACTTATGGCTATAAAAGCCTTAAAAAGGTCAAGTTAAAATTTTGGGATTGAATTATATACATTAATTTGAAGTTTCAATTTATTTTTGGAAAGTCAGCCTAACTACAACAATTATTGTTATGAATGTGCAAAGATTGGCGAATCAAAAAATGGTTAAGGTATTAAAGTATAGCAAGAGGTTCCACAAAAATTCCAAAGAACCATTAGGAAAAAAAACAAAATCAATAAAAGCTTCCGATAATATTAATCATAGCTGCCATTCAGATATATTTTATATTGAAGGTCTTTATAGCGACTTGATATGCAGAGACATAACCAAGTTGTTTTATAAATTCATGATAGAACACAGATGTTTCTTAATCATGGATATTGTTCATTTAATTTTGCAGAAGTTGTGTCTTTGTAAGGGGTTATTGACCACCCAACAGTTTTCTCTGTTTAACATATTTTGCATTCTACAAAGGCAAAAAATGCCTAGAATAAACAAATCTCTTTGCAATGAAAACATGTGATATTTTCTCAATGGTAGTTGAAACTGGTTTGAATTCATTTTTCGTTCATATTCTTACACCTTTTATTCATTAAGCCAATCAATAGCGTCACTCAGAATTCAGACTATTACAGAACCCATTTTCAGATTAATGTATGTAAATTCCCCAAGTTTCCGATTTCATATTTTCTTGTTCGTTGTTTGCTTGAATACCTTTACATAACATACGCACAAGTATGCAAGTTTAGTGAGTAACAAGTTGCAGATAGAAATGCACCATGTGTTTCGGTTCTTCAGCCATGTTATGAGGGTTGGGTTTGTTACGATGAAAAGATGTAATAAATTGTACATGGATTGTTATATCACAAACCTTAACATCGAAGCAGAGCATAAACACAGACAATACGACAGGTGTCTTATCCTTGTGCTCGGTCTGTGATTAAGCTTTATCATCAGATTGTTAATTTCCTTATTGACTTCATCAGTACGTAAGGTTCTAGGGAGGGTAGTGTTGGAATGAAAATGATAACGAGGTAATTTCTGCACCTTTCTATAATGTTATCACAAGTTTAAATAGGATTAAAATTTTAAAAAACGACGAACAAACAGTAGATATATCTGACACAAGGCAAAGAAATTTGACTCGGACTTGAGAGCCAGTAGCTAGAGAGCCAAATGAACATAGGGAATGGTGAGTATTTGATAGCACCAAGGAAGTTTTGTTTTGATGAATGATTTTGAAATGAAAAATTAACATGCAAATATCATTACAGTGCTTTATTTTAATGCCTTTGAGAAACACAGTCAAGTGATAAAAAAAAATAATGTTGTATCCCTATTTTATATCTTAAAAAGTATCAGATTTAAAACATTGAAGAACTTTTTGCATAATCTTAATTGTAAAAAGTAACATCCAATAATAATCAAACCCAAAACGACAGTTGAATAGTTTTCGTGCAATATCACCATGTTGTGATGTGAGAGGTTTGTAATTCTGACCAGTGTCACGTCTCTTACATCACTGAGTTAGACTCATTTTCAGGAAAACCATCATAGTGGACATTAATAAATTAATTCCAACCGCAGTTGCACTTGCATGATTTGATACATCACAAAAAGAAACACAAGAAATTCCAAAATACAAAGAACGGTAGAATAACGTACGCATAAATCGGACTGAAGGAAACAAAATAATATCAATTTAAAAAATGGATGAATACATTGATATTAAGTGTCCTTTATTTCACAGCTGTTTGTTGTCCAATGCTATAATGCATTGTCTAACATGACAGCAAGGAAACCATTTCTTATTTAGGGCTTGGTTGGAATGAAACATTGTAGACGATAATTTGAAGATGTGAGTTTTGGATGCATTGCACCTGATGGCAATCCGTGCCATTCATCAATCGACCTAATACACGTAATTTCTGAAACCAAAGTATTTCATTCGCTGTAATAATATGAGATCTATAGCTATCGAATGAATGATGTTTTGTGTAACTGAATCCCCCTGTAGACTACCTCCCCACTTTTAGAAATATTCATTAACCGAAATATAGGCAAATGCCGGAAACCAATTTGAATGGCAAGGGTAGCCATGCTGGATCCTAGCAGTGTCGGGTATTTGTCCTTCACCATCAAAGGCTCGCGATTTCATCATGGTGTCAGTTTTATGTACATTTGATATCATTCATTCAATATCCGGTGTCTATCTGAATCGAACGCATCTGTGAAAACCGATCCAATCCGGGTCCTCGTTTGTAGCGGAAACAGGGTTGTTTTTCTCTTTTATAAAAGGGGCTAATGTGTCAGAGTGAAGGGTCGAGGGAAGAATATCCATCTCAATAGACTGAGTAAACCCAATAAAGTTTTCGTGTATTGGAGGAGAGTTGAATTTCCGGCTCAGCTAGAGTTGGGTGGAAAGACTGGCTATCGATTGTACAAAAGATAACAATTTCCTAATTTCGATAGATTTATCTTCGGTACTGATGTGAAGCTAAGTGAGATGGTTGGTACATCAAGTACACCTGACATGAAGTTTATTCCTTACAAGAGTAACATAATCTGCGTTTTTTAAGATCTTTTCTTGATGACTGTAATAAGTCATAGAAAATAGTCATTTGCAAGTTTATACCTCTTTTTAATCCATTTCAATCGTTTGAACGCGTGAAAAAACCCTGCTAATTAACCGTAATTACGTAGGAAAGCTGAACCATTTACCTCCCCCATCCATATACAGCGTAACAGAGGTCAACAATAAAAGTTATTGATTGTGATGCTCGTTATAATATTGTGCCCAACCTGTCTCTTATTCCGCTTTATATTTTACAGAATTAATGTTTATGTGTCCTCCATCAGATACAATACATTGGACAACTTGGTTCGTCTTCTTGATTAAATGAGCTTCGGGGAATACTCAGTTAATTGGTAATATGGAATCGGGTTGCTATTCAGGCAATCTAGATACAATGTAAATGATTAACATGTGGTCGTTCCGTCAAAAATCGGCTATTTCATATTCGTACTATTAAATGAACATACTCATAAAAGTACCAACACTTTTGAATTAACTAGTGGAGAGAGAGAGAGAGAGAGAGAGAGAGAGAGAGAGAGAGAGAGAGAGAGAGAGAGCATTGCTATTTGACGTGCAGTTGAATAAGATACATTGAGTCATTGAAAACTGTAGACTAGATATTACATAATCATGTACATGTAACATATTTTTGGCAGTAAATATATCATTGAGCACGCATTATTAATTCATGGCCCGCCATATACTGTGATCCGGGCACACGCCGTGTCTTCGGAACGATCATTTTGTATATATAGCTCTTAATCGTTCTTCCGTGCATTGCAAACTTTTCTGCAATGATTATAAATCAATCCCGAAATTTATCAAACCACCGGGCAAATCCCTAATGCTGATAACAGGAATAAAGTGAATTATTTACTTTGTGGGGATCAACATTTCGATTGATAAGAATCTTTATGTTATTTTATTCTCTTTAAGCACGGAATCCTCATCGTAGGACGCTGAAAGCCGGGCCAACTCGTGTACGGCCCATTCTGAGATGGAAGCGCATCATCTCAAAATATCATTTTTTTACGTGGCGACAAATCTTTAATTCATTAAAAAGATTGATGCCGTTTTGCAGTGCGGAAATCGATCTGGTTTCTGGCTTGCTAAGAAAACCCTCGACTTTTCAAAACGATTTGATAGAGGGAGCATGTTATGAGCTTCGATATCTATAAAGATGAGGATGACCATACATAATTACGATACCTGAAATTACTGGTATCTTTTGCTGTAATTTGGCTTCCATGTTATTCACCATTGACTCTTGGCTCTAAGAGCCACGATCCTTTTATAGATGAAAAATGACCAGAAAAAACACCTTCCCGGGGTTTTAAAAAAATTGTTTTATGCACTTTGTCCATATAATACTTTGACTGCAATAAATCAACTATTCAATGGTTAAGTCACTTTAAACACATGTATTTAATAGATACATCCTAGTTTTGTAAAAGGCTCAAATCGAATTTTTCAATACCAATACAAAGCAGTTGAGAGCTCTTTGAGGATATAGAACTCTACTGGGTATTTCCATTATCGATTATTAAGCCTTTTTTATCCTTTCGTCCAATGTAGAAGTTATACAAAGTTGACATCATTAATATTGTTGTATCTGCTTAGTGTATACACCATTGCTCCCTTTGTTATTTTTTCAAGAGATACAACCAATATATAAATTATTGACTACCTTTTGACAATTGCATTATAAATGCATCAGCGACAGAAGTCAATAATTTTGAAAAATTCTTCGATGTATTTTATATTTTTTTAGGGATTTTTTGCTGTAAAACTAGAAAAAACTCTATTTTGCATTTTAACATTTTCTTAGTTATCAAGTACTTGTTAAAAATACCGCCTGCTTAAGAACATGCTGGAAACTAATTCCATTTAATCTGGTTTCCATGTTACCAATTAACAAAAACGTTCTAGACGATGCGAAGCAAATATTCATGCATTTCAAGGCTGTTTCTTTGAACATTGAATTAATTAGCAGTATGTAACAAACTCAAAGCTTAAAAAAAATATAATTTACAATATGTTGCTGTTCGAAACAGCTTGATGGTGAACATTTTCAGTTTAGAGTGTGTTTGAATTGTTTATTGCATATATGCTTTTTGACAAGTCTGTTGTTAAGTAATCTGCACGTGTTTACTGGTGATAATAACATGGAATTGAATGTACTTTAGCTGATATCCTGCATTCAAGGATGAAGTTTGTTTCTTTGAACATTGAGTTAATTAGTTGGACGTAACAGGAAGTAACAGGTTAAAAGCGAAAGAAATTTTTGTTAGAAGCCATGTGATGACGAATATTTTCAGTTTAAAGTGTTTATTTGAATTGTCTTTTACATATAAGTTTATAAAAACAATCTGGGTGTAATTATGTTTGGTAAAGTGAACGCGCTTCTGATGCGAATAACATTGAAACATTTATTTTAGCGATATCCTGCTTATTTTAGACCTTTAAGTGACATGACGTCACAAAAGACGTTTTACTTGACTATTTTTGATAGTTTCCAAACAGAAATAGCAAAATAGTAATTAAACTTCGATGAATTCAATCGTGTTGTATAGAACTATGTATTAATAGCAACAACAACCAATTTGCCTCGCAGCAGTCTGAGAAGGACTCGTAATTTGTAATCGGTGTTTTATGATGTGCAATGGCATTTTAAATTGTAACAATTTCAAGAAATAGGTAAGATTTAATATCAAAAAACTATTTTTTTTTAAATGATTGATGAATAAATAAATAAATATCCAGATAATACATTTACATGCATATAAAAAAAATGCGATAATCTTACTTAATTGCGTTTTTAAAAAAACTCTTTCTGAATATTGTAATTTTTTTTGTGGTATTTAAAGAAACCAACTTTATTAACATATTAATTCAATAAATGTATACAAAAACAATCCCTTCAATATCAGGCTTAAGTGTGTGTGTGGGGGGGGGGGGGGGGGGGCTATAAAATTCGTTTACCAAATTTTATAATTGACATTTATATTAATAACAATATACCATTATTTGACTAAATGCATTGCTGTACCCTGATGTAACACAAATCATATATAAACACACCAAATGCAGTTTTGGGGTAACAGTTGTGGGGTAACACCAGCAGTGTATCAATACACTGTAAAGCAATCATTTCTGACAAGGAAAATCAAGTGGTCTGAGCATTTAGAGTGTGGTAACAGTTTCAAGGGAACCATACTTTACGGAATCTGTGCGTCACGGACATGGAGTTAATGCGAAGATAATATAACTTGACTGCTATTAAGGTTTGCAGCGACACTCTTCATTCACACCACGTAATTGATAATTGTATAAATGGTAATCATGTAATGGAAAACGAGTTCTAGTGAAAATAGCTGTTTTTCCTTCTGGACACGAACGGTATCATAATACATGAATTTCGTTATCTTTTTCAGATGAAGTGATCCTGGAAAAATGATTTCTCGAAAAACATTTGATGTTGAAATTGACATGTTAATTTGGCTCTGTATTATATTTGCATCGTCTGCTAATAACATCATCACTGGAGCAGGCGTTGTTCAAAATGGCGCTCCGTTTCTAGAAGTTAACTTCGCTAATGAAACAAATATTACGTTTGTGACTATTCCAACAACAAGAATTCCTGAGCACCAAAAACTTCAAGTTGTGTGGAAAAATAGTTCAACAACCAGCATAGCTATTTCGTGGAAATTCATCCTCGACCCTTCCATCAGAAATGATACTTTTGACGGCTCAAGAGTCGAGTGTTTCTATAAAAATGGGAAATTTATTTCTAATATGCTTCCCCACAGGGTCAACACCTATGTATTTTATCGTTTGGAAGTTGACACCAGCTATACGATATGCATCAGCGCATACGAAAGGAAAACCTCAGGGACAATAATCTATCCCACAATGCAGTATTCAAAATGTGTGATTCTGTCTACAATTCCCTATGTCAGACGAGACAGTGTTGTTGTTTTGTTATGCACTATGTCTTATTTCTTATTCTTGAGCCTTCTTGGAGTTTCACAATGGAAACATAAAGTGCGCGAAATTAAAGAACGACGTCAGAGGTACGTCATCGAAGATGATAACCCGGATGAGTCCATGCAACCAATCCATAGGCAAGAAAACGGGAAAAGGCTCCAAAGCAATAAACCAGAGTCAACAATAGAAGAAACGGCGTATCGGTGATTGATTTATTCTGTAAGGCAGCGCCATTAACTAGATTTATGTCGTAATTAATAGAAATAGATAATTAATTAAATGATAATCAAAGTTACCACAAGATCATACCGCACTAATGATGGACTGTCGGTAAATTTTGTTATTAATTGTCATATGCACGTATCATATTTTTTTATACTTTTTAACAGTTATTATTAAATTAGAATGCTTGAACTGTTGTTAAACATTTTTTTCATTTAGTATAATCAGAAAGTTTATCACAACTGTCGTTTGCACGTGTTCTTTTGCAGAAAACTAATTGTTTGCATAATACGAGATGATTTTATTAGAATTATCTTTATTCAAACAGCAAAGTAAATACGACAAAATAATGACATTCAGGAATAGAATATGTAACATAAATTCTGAAAAATACCAAAACGGTTTCATAATTTTGTAGTAAATGATGATTCTTCTAAATCATCTCGATTCATCTCAAGTCCAGCCAGCCAGAAATTTTCATAAAGGTTTATATATGAACATATGTACAAAGATGCACTAGTGATGAACAGGTTTGGTGAGTCGACGATTTTTTGAAAATCAACATGAAACTGATAAGTAACAGTGTATAACATTGAATGCCTCGGTTGTGCTTCGATTTCGTATACTAATGAATGGAAAGCGGTTGGCTTGTATCGAAAAGATGGCGTATTTGAGCTTGGGCTTTGCCTTCAGCAAAATCTGAATCTACAAACTGTATTAAAGGACGTACTATCGTGATAAAGACTCGTTATAGTTATATGACTGACCCTTGATTAAGTTCCACGGCATCGGTTTCAATAACGAGAGCTGGTTGCGTATATTTCCTTAAACGTTCAACAACAATACCAATAACAAGACAGGCTATCAATCAATCGATCGATCGATCGGGGGACTACTGAAATCACAACAGCTCTCATTCACACTCAGAGTGGAACGAAATTTCGAATTTTGACAAATTGAGAGCAATTTGTAATAAGTAGTCTTTGCAAATGGGCAAAAGATGATAAATAGGAGTAGGTTATCACTCTTTTTCTATCAATTATTGATATGGTGACGAGGAGCTTTTTGATGGTCGATTCAAAATTAAACAACTTAGATTCTGTCCGACTTATATATTGATTCATATCACTTCCGACTTAGTAATGTTCTGCGGATACAATTTTCTTCTCTCTAAAGTATCGTCATGCTTTATAATGTATACAGCACAGGAACATTGTTAGATAACATAACAACTTATTGTGCTGATGGTCGAGATTTTATGGGCAAATCCAGTCCTGTGTTCCAGCGATGAACTTCAAATTTACAAGGCAATCGAACATTAAAGTCGGCGATGCTCAAAGTTCAGGTAGAATATTGACTATATTACCATCTCACCTGATGCTTCACATAAACTCCGCTCCGTTCAATACAATAAAAAGTGCAAGGCTTTATGGACATGATTAGTATTTTCAGGTTAACAGAACATATGTAATAAAAACCACAATAGTGATAAATTATTTATTTACTGCTGATTAAAAGCTGTAATGCTAACTAGGTATACTAGGATGTCTTCCACAGGTATCAGAGGGGTGCCTAGTGCCGAGGTAACCAAAGAGAATCAACATTCCCTAGGTAAAACTGATCATAGCCCTACAACCGACAATTACAGCTCATCATACCAATGGCAGCGCTTCTTTAATCACTACCTTTGCTCAAAGCTATGTAAAACGTTAAGTCAATAGATACTGCATAATTCAGTAAGTGGATTCCAGGGACGTACTGAGTATATACTTAGTATGTACGTCCCTGGTGGATTCGTCCTTGGGAAAATCAGACGACGAAGATTTGTTTACTTTCCAAATTAAGGTTCGATGACCCCCTGAAAAGAGAGACAACTCTTTATATCTCTGTGTTCGCTCTAACAGAAATGTTAATATTATATGTTCATTTAGATTTAGATTTTTTCATTTAAAATCTTAATCTTTGAAGCAATTGAATTATTTGAAAAAATCGTTAGTTTTAGTTTTGGTGATTAAATTCTCTGTATGTTTGATCTCTCTTAACGATAATGCATGACTCATAAAATCATTCTATAAAAACCAATATTGAATTACTGAACACGTTGCATTTGTCAGGCAAAATTGTTCAGAACTATATTGGCTATGCACCGTAATACCATAATAATCTTTTCTATGATGTAGCTCAAATTTTATTTTAAACAGACCTCGATAATTCTGAATAAAAAGAATAAAAAGAAATGAACAGATTATGGATGAGGGGTTATCCAAACAGTTCTCATGTTTCCATTTAGAATGAAAATATACAAATACGAATGTATTTTACAGTACGAATGTATTTCATGTGCCGTGTTCTTAAATTATTGGACAGAGCACTATCATTGTCTTTATTGTTAACACCATACCCCCTTAGCATGAAACTTGGGTTATGTTAGGTTCACTTGCTGAAGTCGTTTTTCTGTGACATTACTACCAACATAGCCCGAAGAATGCTGACATCCCGTACTGCCTGACGTCAAGTCAAAATTTACTCACACAAAAATTCCCGCCCTTTTCACACGAAAGTTAGAAGAAAAAAGGTTCATGTTGATGAATATGACTTCAGTTAAACAAGAGGCCCATGGGTCACATCGCTCACCTGAACAACAATAGGCATGATAAAATCAGCTTAATGGAGTCATAATACAAAATATCTGGAGAATTTTGTATAATACATGTACTAGATCCTGTACAAATAAAAATCCATTTTCCCTCCTTGATATTCTTATGTTTATAATCAAGTCCCTTTTCTAACAGGATGATTTTATAGTCATATCACATGTTGAGCATTATAGTTCTGAAAAACATCCTAAACAATTGTTTATATACGGAATATGAACCTACACCAAACTCTGATCCCCTTGTGAGGCCCAAGAATCGTCCAGGGGCCAGAGTCTAAACAATTTTAAAGAATAAGCAATATGTCAAAATGATTGCATATAGGTAAAACCATATATGATAACATTTCAGTTTTTTGAATAATTAAAATGTTTTCCTTTGTACAATTGGATCCCCAATGGTCCCACCCTACTCCTCAAGATTTTGATTTTAACGAATATTGAATTTGAATCTACACTATCTGAAGTTGCTTTCACTAAAGTTACAGCTTTTCTAGGCAAAGGGTTTATTAGAAGAAGAATTTTAAAGATTTTTCTCTATATAGACTTATGTAAAAATTTACCTCCCCCGCCCCCCCCCCCCCCCGTTGTGACCCCATCCTACCCCAGGTAATCATGATTTGAACAAACTTGAGACCAATTGGTTTCTAAAAAGATTTTTTTAAAAAACTTTTCTCTATATATTCCTATGTAAAAATTTGAACCCCCCCCCCCCCCATTGGAGCTCCATCCTACCTCCGGGGGTCATGATTTTCACAATTTTGAATTTACACTACCTGAGGATGCTTCCACGTAAGTTTCAGCTTTCCTGGCAGATTGGTTTCTGAGAAGAAGATTTTTAAAGATTTACTGTATGTATTCCTATGTAAAAATTCGACCCCCATTGTGGCCCCACCCTACCCCTGGGGATATTGATTTTCACAACTTTGAATCTACACTACCTGAGGATGCTTCCACACAAGTTTCAGCTTTCTTGGCTGATTGGTTTCTGAGAAGAAGATTTTTAAAGATTTACTCTATATATTCCTATGTAAAAATTCGACCCCCATGGTGGACCCATCCTACCCCCAGGGGTCATGATTTTCACAACTTTGAGTCTACACTAACTGGGGATGCTTCCACACAAGTTTCAGCTTTTCTGGCTGATTGGTTTCTGAGAAGATTTTTAAAACATTTACTTTATATATTCCTGTATAAAAATTCGACCCCCTCCCCCATTGTGGCCCCACCCTACCCCTGGTAATGATGTTCACAACTTTGAATCTACACTACCAGATGATGCTTTCACATAAGTTTCAGCTTTCCTGGCCAAATGGTTCTTGAGAAGAAGATTTTTTTTAAATTTCTCAAAATTTTTCAATAATTCCTAATTATCTCCACTTGTAAACAGGCGTGATCCTTAATTTTCACAATTTTGAATCCCCTTTGCCTAAGGATGCTTTGTGCCAAGTTGTTGAAATTGGCCCAGTGTTTCTGGAGAAGATGTTGAAAATGTGAAAAGTTTACATACGGACAGACGGACGGACAGACAGACGACAGAAAAAATGTGATCAGAAAAAAGCTCACTTGAGCTTTCAGCTTAGGTGAGCTAAAAAAAATCAATATTTTTCTTAAAGGCACTTAGACACGATTTGAGCTCAAATTTTTCCGTTTCTTATGTTTAGAATGGGTATTAAGGGTATTTTTAATGTCTCATCAAAATTTGAAAGTCAAAGATAGAGTTACAAGCAAGATACAGAGTTTGAAATTCTTTGCTTTCGAGTCTTATCATTGTTTACATATGTGTTTTATTGGTATAAGTTTCAATCAAATGTTGCTTCTTCTGTTAATAATATTAACTATGAACACATTGAATCAGTTTATCTTGTTTGTCAGAAGAAGTCATCTTGTCAAAGAAATAGTAATTGTTTATTTTACATTATTTGTAAAGAAATATAAGACTCGAGCTTTGTTTAAATAATCATTAATTCTTACATCTGTATCTCTTTGACTTCTAACATTCAAATTTTAGTCAATCATTCAAATTGTACAAGTAAACTACTTTGTGCATAAAAAATGAAAAATAAAATTTTGATCTCAGATCGTGTCTAGGTCCCTTTAAGAGTTTGATTTTAAAAATTTCACCTTCGACTTACGTCATATTCCTGTAAATGCTTTTGACGTTATGTAATTACAGTTACCTTTAAAACGGATTAAAAATGCAGCCAAACACGTCCTCCGTAGATTTGGTTCAGTTTGAACCAAAACTACGGAGGGCTTTTTGGCTTTTGTATTACCGGGTATGTTCCCGAACTGCTTCAACATCGGGAATTTGTGCCAATGCGGGAAGGCCTAGGGGACAACATATTTTTTTCTCTGCTATAATGAACCCATCATCTATTAGCTATAATTTCCCGTCTGGTTACTTTCACTATTATTCCAAAGTTAGAATCTTAATTAAGAAGTCGGAATTAATATGTTGTCATTTCACATTTTCAAATTAAAAGCAATGCTTGTTTACATTATGACTTCAATTTACATTACTAGTGTTTCATTGGCAATGCCATTAATTATTTAATGTAAATATTAAAGAACGAATTGGGGCTTTGAAACTGGAATACAAAAAAAAACGTAGTTCTACTATCAGACTAAGAGGGACTAGAAGAACTGGACACTGTGCAGCCTCAGTTTTTCTCCCTAAAATCACTGTTTACACTATCTTACTAAACTGTATGAGATTAATTTGTTTAACGAATACACGTAACACGGATGTTTATTTAAGAATTTTTGAGTTGCTGACGTCATTTTTTAAGAAATTGGTCGACCACTCCTAAGTGTCAACTTAACATTCTAATTCAAATGCAGACCAAACGTAAGTAATCCGTATATTATAATTCGTGCGCAAAGTAACATTAAAGTGTTGAAAATAACAGATGGGGATGTCTAGAAATATTACAGTTACTGTTTATGTGGTCTTTATGTTATGTGCAACTATTCCAGTGTGTTACGCATCTGAACAGAAAGATGGAAAAATAGTTTGGGATGAAGGCTTACCTATTAAAGAGGAAATTTTGTTTGGTAAAGCTTATAGTTAACATTCTTTCATCATTTAATTTTTACAAAGTACTAGTAAAATAAGTATCTAAAAATAATCTCTCTCTATCTCTCTCTCTCTCTCTCTCTCTCTCTCTCTCTCTCTCTCTCTCTCTCTCCACAAACACGCACGTACAAATCTACTGAACAATGTTTGGAAATCAAAGTACCGTTGATGGCCAAAAACAATAAAAGAAATCTTTTTTAAAAAATCCCATTTGATCCTTGCTGTAAATTTAAGTAAATTTCGCATTTTATTCTTTTGCAGACAAAGACTCCGGAAAACATTCAGATATTCAAAGCACATCTTTTCCTAGTCTAATGGCGGATGTTTTTTGCCGGATGTGCGACTTCTTTCCAAATAACGAACAGAAAATGATATGTAAACGTCAGCGGTGTATTTATGTCCGAAGTGCGAAGAGGTGACTTCCGGGAAAACTCTTCCTTCTACACAACAATGCTACTTTAAATTCCTGTGACATTTGTAAAGTATCGCGTGGATATTAATTGTATCGGCGGAAGCCATCTCAGTCACACTGAATATAATATTTTAGAATATTTTATGGAATATACATGTAAGTCCACTGAATCATAAATAAAATATCACTGAATGAGATATAAAGTCTATGCATTTTTTATTGTTATTTTTTTCCGGTTTTCTTTGGTGCCGACTATGATTAGCCTAGACCCAAAGCCTTTTTGCTGAATGTAGTACGGATCCTGTGGATTCCAAATTGTCTTCTATAAGAACTAGTGTTGTCAACGTGTACTCGGTTAACCGGTTAACCGCCGAACGATGAGAATATCGGATAGTAAAACTGGTATTTGATTACTCGGATAAAAATACATTTTACCGAGGAAGATTCGTAGAAAATGGCATTAAATGCATACAAACATATTTCACTTATTTAAATTACCGTTGACTTGATCTCGTGGTTCACAAATAGGATCTATTTGTTTTTATTAGTTTTCACAGTTTATATAATTGATAGCTTTGATTGCCAGGTATACAAGTATTGAAGACCTGAGTTATGATTACCTCATTTACCTCATTTAGACCTTTGCTAGTCTGAGAAACATTATTTAGAAGATGCCGCCACAAACATAAAAATATGGAAATATTTTAAAAGAAGAGCGGATTCAAAATCAATGAAATGTAAACTATGTGAATTGGAACTATCTTATAAGGGTAAGACTACAGGTATAATTATGTTAAATCATCTAAAATTGGAATTAAATTCGGAATCCAGCGATTTACTGAAACTCCACAAAAACAACTAGCAATTACTGTCTAAGTTAATTCTCATCTCGGGGGCTGAAAAAGAAACAAAAACAAACTGCCTCTTTCAAGTGACGTGTCAGGGTTTTTTTGTAGATTTTGTGTTTTTGAGTTTGTAATTGTAAATAAAGTTCATAAACAGTACATTGATGTTTTGATTTTACTGAAAATTAAAGGAGATGGGATAAGTAATACACATTAAAACTCAAACGAGAAATCATCTGAGTAGCCCAGTGCTCGATCGGAAAAGTAAGCGAGTAACCGTCAGATTTGACAACACTATTAAAAACCATATGCATTTAGGGTAATATGGATTTGTATTCTACATGTAAAATTAATCAATGCTCTTTCGGATCTTGGCATATCTCGTGTAATAAATAGTTTAATCGAACATCATTCTATTGCAGATGAATGAATTGTGTCAAATTTTTATATACATGTACAATTGATGCATTTCCTTGGGCAGAAGTTTATACCATTTTGCATGTAAATCTCTGTTTGTAATCTCTGATGTTAAAGGGCGAAAATAGTAATGTCATTTTGCAATTTAAGTAGATCTGCGTCATCATTTCGTAATTCTTGTTTTGCTAACTAAATTTATATGTGCATTAAACAGTTTATTTTACTATGTATTATCCTCCCACCTTAAGCTCCACATGGCGCATGACGAATGGGGACACTCATCAAATGATCTACAAGCACACTTGTTGAGTGTTATTGTGGGTGTACCAGATGGAGAGAGCATGGTCAGTTTTGTTTTAACCGTGGATGTGACTTTAATTGTTTTTGTTGTTGATTCCTGTTTGTACCACAACACATGGAGTACTATATTCTTGTCTACATTAATGATATTGTCATTATAATCATGACCTAGACAAAATTAATAGATGGGCCAACCAGTGGTTAGTTATTTTTAATCCCTCTAAAACCGAAAGTCTACGTATTTATTCTAAAAGGCTAGCTGCAGGTCTGTAGCTACAGACCTGCAGCTACTAAAAGCAACCCACCGATCATCCAACGATATACTTCAATGGTAATCCTATCCAAGAAGTTACATGTAAATCGCACAAACATTTAGGGGACAAACGTATAGAAATGAATATGGCAAAGGCATCATCAAGATTCATCATACTTATGAAAAATTAAGTTATTCTTGACCGTAGATCTTTGGAAAAAGTTTACTTTTCTTACATTCGACCACTCCTGGAATACGCTGCTATCATTTGGGACAACATTTCCTTAGATTTAGCCCGAAAACTAGAAAATATCAACATTGAAGCGGCAAGAATTGTGTCAGGGCTACCAGACTGGCATCAATTGAAAGACTTCTTAAAGAAGAAGGGTGGGGCACACTTTCAACAAGGCGAAAAAACCACAAAATTACACAATACCATAAAATGGTGTATGGCCTCACCCCTTCGTATCTCACTACTCTTCTTCCGCCAAAACACAATGAAATACATCAATACCCCACCCGCCACGGCCACTACTACTCTGATATCAAATGCCACACAAATCATTACATGAACTCATTTCTCCCTTCTACGACCAGACTTGGGAATAATCTGCCCTATACTAGTAGTATTCAACAAAACCCATCCTTATCCAATCTCTAACGCTTTCTTATATCAAATACTCCTCCTGCACCGAAATTATTTTACAATGGTTCTCGTAAATGTCAAATCAAATCTTGCATGCTAGACTGAGACTAGAATGCAGTTCCCTAAATGCCCATCTTTATTCTCGTAATATCGCCAACAGTCCAGAATGTACTTGTGGTGGAACCGAAACAACTCAAGACTTCTTCTTCGACTGTCCTATTTACACAAAGCAACGTAGACTATACCTCAATGCACTACCTTATAACATCAAAACTGAAACTCTTTTATTTGGTGACAACAATCTAGCATATCTAGATATAACCTCACACTATATATATATATATATATATATATATATATATATATATATATATATATATATAGTTATCATAAAGATAATCTAACCGAACTGGTGAATTTTCATTCTTGAAAATAAAAACAAAATATAACTTGTCAGAAGTAAAAGCTAATATAAGTAAGTTGACTTCCGAAGAAAAATCCTTCATACAGAACAATGCTACTTTAAATTCCTGTGACATGTGTAAAGAACCACGATAAAAACACACCAGTCTGGCTGATACTATACAGGGGGAAACAATCGCATTGAGAATATTTTACGAGAAAAAGTTCCTCTAAATATCATGATAAATAAATTTATTTATTTTTAATTTTGATACATTTTTGGTTTTTCTTTTTTTACAATTAATTGGCTTAGACCCAAATTTCTTTTTGTTGAATGTAGTAGATTCTGTAAATACCAGTCTCTATTGAACCATTTTAAAAGGCATTTGGAATTATATTGTACATGTAAATTTAATCAAAGCTCTAGTTTCGGATCTTAGCATATTTATTGTGTAATATCATTGACTTGAAATAATAACTCATTCAATTGCCGCAGATTCATAAATGATCAAGTCAAAATTTCTGCATACACCTGATAGATGTTCATTGGACAGAAACACGTGCTGATAGCTTAGGCAAAAAGACATCCTTTGCATGTTTTGTTTAGGTTTAAATCATCTTAATTGTTTTTTAAATTTCTATTTGTCATTTCTGAAATTTTTTTTTACGGAGAAAAGTAGCCATATCATTTTCCATTTTAAGCAATTTGTATCATTATTTCGTAATTCATCTATTGCGAACCAATTAACGGGCTTAAACAGCTCACTATCCTCCCATGTTAATCTCCACATGGCGCATGACAAACAGCTCACTCTGTTATTAAATGATCTACAAGCACACTTGTTGAGTGTTACATGTATCGTGGGAGTATCAGATGGAAAGTATGGTCAGTTTTGTTTTAACCGTGGCTGTGACTTGGTTTTTGTTGTTGATTCCTGTTTGTACCACAACACAGCAGGTAGAAACTCCTGGTGTCGCTCCCACCGAAGCAGTGATTCCATCAGGTAGTAATTATATGATACAAAAAAAGGTTTACATAGGATACATAACATTTTTATTATATGCTAGTGTTTTGGAATCTTAAACGTTCCATTGTAATCAAATTCATAATGATTTACGATGTCAATCCCAAGTTGGAATATCTATTTTTAACTTGTTTAATTACCATTATTATTGAATATATATATATATATATATATATATATATATATATATATATATATATATATATATATTTCAATTTTTTTTTCAATTTTTGAGCTATATATTGAGTGCAATTACTATACAAAATTGTCCTACTGTGTGTGTATTTGTTATGTTTATATGTAATCATAATTGTTATATCTCGTGCCCCATGAAGCCTTAATTTGGTGAAAAATAAATTTTATTCTATTATATTATATTCTTATATGAGAGATACTATAATATCATTCTCAGATTGCATACTAGTATAGTATTTGAGAAAGGACTCTTACAAGGATGATATTAAAATCATCATCATTTTCTCATTAAAATAAGGCGAAATTCTTGAAAGTTACCTGTTGAAAACTTCAGAGCGACGGCCATTATTTTTGCTAAAATGCTGCTTCAGTCGATGAAAGTTTGATCATTCCAATCAATTGTGTAGTATAATGTTACTGGTATGAATTAGAATTCATTTAAAAGTACCTCAGAATATACAAGTTTTCATAGTTTTCAGCAATGTTACCACAGCAAAGGTTTTCAATTTTAATATAAATTGCCATTTCTTTTTATTAAAAACTTTCAATTTTTAAATAAACTTAAAAGTGATTATTTTTCAAGTATTTTTTCATAATAGTTACCCTGACAATACTTTTAAATTATTCATTTGCCCTAGAAAATTTTTCTTTAATTTAAAATTGAATTTCAATTTACTTTGTATATGATTAACTCATGTCAGGAAGCTGAAACCGCAGCAATCACTTACAATTTGTCTTCAAAATGGTATAAAATTGCCTTTTTTTCTCAATCTTTTGCTTGTTACTATGACATCCTGTCCCTATATCAACTATTTAAGGTTTTCTTTCACTTTTATTAACCAAGTTTATCAATTTATGAAATAGGAAGAAAATCGGTGACTCTGCGTGGCCACCGAATTTTGATAATTACATATAATTGACTCCAAGAACTTAAAAATTGACTTATTAATAGTTATCTTACATGTCTATTTCTCTTTTTAAACAAAGGGTATCAAAATAACACTGCTGTCTGTCAAACATTAAAGGGTTTGAATTTATTATCTCTTTGTAGAACGAACAGAAACGCCAGTATTCGATCTTACGTATGGTTTAAGTATTTCTCTTATGCTGGCCGACATCCTTTGTAGTCTGTGTGACTCCGTTCAAAACAAGAGTCAGAGAAGACAGTGTAAACGGCAAAACTGTATCGTTACCAGAGATGCGTGGTGATGAAATGCAGAGATTATTCGGAACGATAATGTGTTTATATTCAGAAGACTTTTCAATTTTTATTTGATTGCTTAATTTCTGAATAAAAACAGTATATTTTTATCTCATTATTTATAAATTTTTAGTGTTTATTTTTTTTTACATTAAACTTGATACTTTTTTTATAGGCTTGATAAACTGATATTTTAACCATTCTTGAAAATGTTCATGTATACATGGCGACTCTCATTATGATTTTATTAGTTAATATAACAATTGATAAAGGACACACTGACTTCTGCTTTGTAAAAGACAACACGTGCATGATTAACCATGATTTACTAATGCAACTGGTGATCGTTCAATATGAGATGGAAGGAAAATCCCTAGCGTAGACCATCCGAAAATTATTATATTCTTTATGCCATTCATAATCTTAGCAGAGAATAAAATCCTTACACATAAAGGGTGATGAATCACGATAGAGAATGGTTACGATTTGTTCTGGGATGCATGGCTTGCCTGGTCTGGCATGCATGGTTTGGTGTTTGATGTGTTCTTGCGTTGTTGGTAATTGGGTTACAAACCACCTTAGACCATCAGTTCTGGTCAACACGTTCAGTAAGACAAGGTTGTCGTTTTACATTAATTTAATTTCATGTACTCAACAAAATCCCCACCACAATGATATAAAAATTTACAATAAAAGCTAAATAGTCATTCATATAACCAAATATGTTTTTTTATGCATCAAACATGAAACCATACTTGATATCTAGTACAATTTTCTTAATATCTAAGGCTGGATATCAATAATAATTTGACAGTTTAAAAATTGTAAATAATAACGTTCCTTTAAATAATAATGGTTTAGTTTGCGGAAAGTGAAAACACATTGTTCATCGACAGGTCGCTTTAGATTAACTATTTACTGTCATAGGAACCAACCAATGTCTATCTAATAAGTTAAGTATCGCCACAATACACTTTCATGCAGTCCACATTATCTTCATGGTAACACAGCTCGCACGGAATATCATTGGATTTGAAAGCTCGTTTAGCTGGAATAAAACAACACAAATTGTTAATGTCAGTCGACCAAGTACTGGGGTGTTTAATATAATGCATGCAATCTCCATCTACTATAATCACTAAATAAAAGTCACTTATAATATCCACAGATGCATGAAGATTTGTTTACAGTACAAATATAGGCGCAAATTGAGTTGAATCAATTTGGAATTCGCTATATAAAGTGCATGTTTTAGCATAAAGCATGACAATTTTCTATCTACATTACTATGAACAAAGTACTAATAAGCTAGTGTTGTGAAAGGTCGAAGCTGAATTCCTATTAAATCGTACTTTCAACTTGGTATAAAATAAAGCGACTTACAGAAATCTAATAAGGCACCGGAAAAGTTTGCATAAATTCGAAAATACAAAATCCAAATCTTTTGTAGTTGTCTATTAAAAATAACAATGGATGCTATAAGTATTTTACAATTTTGCCGTTGGTAAAGTTACACATTATCCATAAATGTTTACAGGAACACGCGTTTTGCGACGTCAAAGATACACATGTACATGGACATGGACACTATTAAAGTCGCCTCGGGTCGTAAACAAAACCGTTATACACAGTGACAGTTTTTCTAGCCATTGGATAGAGAAGTCGCCGCCCACTACTAATGTAATCATATGGTCATTACCTGCCGCCAACCTTCAATTTACTTATTTCATAGAATGGTTTTTTGGTCGACATTAACTGTTTCTGCGACATATAACGTTAGTCGTTTAAGAAAATATACGACCTCTTTATTTTTAGTTTCTTGATAAAATATTGATGCTTTAATGACGGCGACACGTTGCTGTCCTCCTGGGTAGTAAATGATTATTGGCGAAAATAAAAAGATTTGACGATCGACTGTGGATTATAATTGTCAAAAGATAAAAAGTATGGAAAATTCATTACTAAATACTGTGGTAATACATGCATATCGGAAATAAAGACTTTACTACAGCTGAAAAGTTAAAATTGACAAAAGACATTATAGGCTGTCAAAGAATATCCGTGCATGAAAGACACCCAAAGTCCAAGTGTTTGCAAGACATCTATAGCATGACGCTGTGCATTATAGTAGGGTATCAGTAGAGAGCCAGAAAATGTACAAAAGTAGAGCGCTAGAAGAACCTACGTCACTACCCTACGTCACTTACGACTTCATAGACAATAAATCTGGGCGCAATCAAAATTTTCCTCTCGCAGACACACAGTGCATGGATAGTCATTAGTGCCTAATGACTTCTTGGCTACAAATAAAATCACGTCCAAGTTTTATATATATACGGTTATAAATATTTTTGGCTGAAAGGTGTAAGAAATTGGATTATTTTTTAACATCCACACAATTCTGAAACAAACCTTATCAAATGCTCAGATGTTACATGTATGCACTTTAAACCTCATTTATACATGTTTTATAATTATATAAGTATACACAATTAAAAATGCGTGCATATGCATTTTCCTTAAGATCTCCTACCCTGCACGCGTTGAGTAATCACATATTTCCATCTGTATTCTTATGCACATATATAAATGCATTTTAAAAATTCCAACGGTGTTGCGGTTTTCATGCAGTATACGGTTATATCGTTTTAAAACTCGATTGTATCCTTTGTCAGATTTTCTCCGAAGATTTTTTAAAAATCAAATTAAATCAAGGAAATCATATTCAAACCAAAGCGGTGTTATATTCTTTACAATCAAGATTAAACAGCGTTAATAAAATACTTTCAATTTCATAATCATTATTCTCAAAATCGTCCAACGCGTAATTTTTATAGATGGCACGGAACCATTCTTATTCACCATGGAATGAAATTTCAAAATAACCTTACAATAAAAAAAAAATACAAATTTGGAAATGAAAATCTGTCTCACCCCAGTTTGGATCTATAAACGACATAAGTGTGATGACATCACTGAGGGACACCAAAGACCGTTGTGCCTCTATAAAGCTCAGCGCCGAGACGACCAAAACTAGGACCCAAACTGGCTTCATGTTTTCTCCTGGGCAGGTAAGGCACAACTGACCATCTTTGCCTGGTCTAAGGGGGTTAGTTTTAGGTGAGCGGCAGACAGGGACAACAAATGGACAAATCGTGTCCCCATTCGGCGCTCTCCCGTGTTTTGGCGGTAAATGTGGCGCATCCACTGCTCCGTTTCGGGCCAAACTCGTACGACGCGACGTGTTCAACGATGTCAAATGAAAACTAACATGTTTAGTATATTACTGTTGTGGTCACCTATAACAATCTTTAAAAGGCGCTCTTACGTTCCTGGCATTAATTAATACCGGTAATTAGTAATCAATAACAAATGTACTTAAACCTGGCCGTACTGGGGGTCATCTACGGAAATCAGCTGTCCACACACTTAAAACCTGTTCATACCAGTCAAGTTATGCTCCCGAAAAAATGAACGATTTATTCGTACATACAGAAACAATACATTGTGTAAATATTCAAAAATATTCAAAATAAACTTGAACATTTATAGACATGATTTTTTAAAAAATATACACAAAAACAAGAATTTGTATGAATAAATTATTGGCATCAAGCGCCAAACATTTCAACTGATTAACACTGTGTCTGGTTTCTCAGTCCCGTCTATTCCAGAGCCTAACAATCACTTGTCTGTTCCTTCAGCACTTTCTCTCACTGATCGTCTGCCTCTTTAGATGTCCATGTGGATCACTTTTTGTCCTTTTTGTTTTTCTGCATTTCGCGCGCGTTCGGTAGGTCGTACTTGTAGCTGTCCTTCTTGGCGGCTGACTCCCGTTTCCGGACCGTCTTCATCACTTTGTTCTGGAGCTCGTTCCGGGTCAGGGGGCGGGCGTCGTCATCGCTCGCCTCGCTACCCTCGCTGTCGTACTCGTCCCTACAGACAAACAGACACAACAAGTCAGCAACCAAGTCAAATTTAATTCGTTTTAGCACATATAACAAAATTTGGTCTTCAATTTACATGTTGCGTCCAGATTGTGGTCTATCATTATGCATTGTCTGACACAGAGATACAATGTGAGTAAAATAATTATTATTAAAAAAAAATTTAACAATTTGATATGGAAAATGTCAACTCTAAAGCACAATATATATATAAGCATCTTTGCGTAGAAATAAAAAATATTTTCAAGAAAAAGCTTGCTAAACAATAACAGTTTACGAATAGCACTGAGGAAATATATGTATCAGGAATATAATTACATCTAAGCAACTTCCAACAGGTATTTAACAGTTTTTTTTAAACAAAAGGTAAAATTGATATATTGCTGTGACTATCAAATTTAGAACCATTTTAACAAGACCTTGGACTTTCGATAGGATGTAACTATCTTTTTCTTGCGTCAAAAGAAGTTAAAAATGACGCTGGTTTCAAGTGAAATATACAGGCCTACGTCATAATGCTGTTTGACACAACTACCCAAAGTCCAAGCTCCTGTTAAAATGGTTCTAATTAAGTTATACATCTATGACCATGCACCTATACCTCTAGAGTTAGTAATTTGATTATTGACATTAATCCTGTTATACATCTTTAGATTTCTGACAATCATCATTATATATCCCAAAGTTATTCATTAGTAAGGTGCATATGCATGTAATTGACATACACAGGTACATATATTAAGAATGAAAGAAAGAGTCAATGAAAGAGTCAATGAAATAAATGGATGAGGAACACGCAAAGAAGGAGGTGTGAGGCTGATACGGATTACAGAAGGACCAGAGCTTCATCTAGCTACATCATTAGACCATCTACCAGCTAAAACTCATAATATGTCAAATGTAAACACTACACTGCAGTGTTCCAATGTCTGGTAATTGTGAAAACCAATCCCTTCTAATGATCCATTTGACGTATTATGATAAAAATGGATATATAGCCACACCATAAAATTTGTCTACAATTGATCATAAATACCCAAAGCCGGGAGGATGTATGGGCCATTGTTGAGAGGGTGCCCCTGGGCCGCCCCCTAGTAGACTAGGAGGCTTCTGGGGGTAGCGATCCTCATCCTGAAATTGTTAAACAAGTCACAGAATGATTACACATAGAACAGTGAGACGCTGACACAGGTGGATGTGAACAGGTGCTCCGGTCAGTCAGGGCCAGGCCAGGTCAGAGTGAGGCTGAAACAAAAGTGTGTTAGGACATGCTGACACAGTGGTGGGGAGTACCTACCCAATGGACGGGGGGATGACAGGGTACTGTGACTGGCTGGGCGCTGGTCCAGCACCCAGCAACACTGGTTGCTTAGCGTCATATCTATCTTGGTCCTGTACATTGGCGACAGTGCAGATCATTGTCAAGTTCAATATAATACATGTAAATATGAACATTAATTTTAATAAAATTGTGTTTGGTTGACATTATTAAATCTTCATTTATATGGGTAACAAATATATTTCTGTTTACAATATAATTACCATTAATTACAATGTAATAAACAAACGTTTTTGCCTTTTGCCAGATTTTTGCCTAAAATAGATCATGATAAGTAACAAAATGATTAATAGAGGAGAATAGGTTACCTTGGAGTTAACATAACTCTGTACTGCTAAGAGTTCATTAGTTCGCTGCTCTATGATTCCTAAGTACTGTATCATGTTGCTGTCTGTCACGCCTGACTGGGCACCCAACATGTCATCAATGGCCGATCTATCACAGTTGATTTTATTGAACAATGAATCAATACCTGCAAGAAGTCAAAATAAAATGATATCAATAAATGGACAGCTTTTGGAAAGTGAACTGCAACAAAAATGTAATTCTCAGTTTATAATGCATAAATTAGTTAATTTGCAGCATACCTGCTCTGAGTTGATCAAGAATTTTAGATATTTCTTTATTCTTTTTGGAATATTCATCGGCTTCTTGAGAACACACCAATTGCTGTTCCTCCAATTCTTTGAGAATTTTCTTTCTTTGGTCCTCAAGTTCAATGCCTTGCAGTTTGAATTTCTCAATTTCATTATTTTTCTGAAAGACATTTTAATAAGATATAATTCTTTGACCATTTTTATGAGGGGGGGGGGGGGGGGGGGGGGGGGGATGACGACACATAGTAGGCATAGGCAATTTGAATTGTATGAAAGATGATAAAGAAATAATGAATAAATAAAGTTAAAACTAAGAAAAAAAAATCCAACCTCTTCAATTTGTTCATGCAGGGTCTCAATTTCATTGTTCTGTTCATTGACAAAGTTGAACAAGGCAAAGTTCTTGTCCTCTGTTTCAATGAACCGCTGCACCAGTAGGTCAAGGTCCTCTTCTCCAGTCATTTCTTTGATTCTCTCGAAGGCTGCCTCATACGTCTCTACTGAGTCTTCCTGACTCTCCTTCTTACGCTCGGCCTCTTGAGCCTCTGTTAAATTAAGATTTGTGGAAAATAAATCAAATGTTCCAGTTGTAAACCTTTAAGAAATTATTATTTGTTTACACCCCCCTTTCACCTTTAAAAGAAAAGCTTTTACCAAAGTATCAAACAGACCTAAATATGATTGAAATAATTTTTCTTAACTACACTAAACTATGGTATGCTCACCCTTTTTCTGTCTCCAGGCAACCAGCTGGGGGTCGTCCACTCTCTCTTGACCTTTGATTCCCATGAACTCCCTCAAATTCCTGTCATGATCAATGATTCTCAGCAGTTCCTTCATTTCAGCATTGTGCTGCTGTTGGTCCTTGTCTGCCCTCTCCTTCAGAAGAATCATCTTGGCCTGAGCCTCGTCCCTAATAAAAGTACACAGAAATAATGTTAAAGATTTAAATCACTGAATACAGACATCATGTACTTGTAGTTTGATGCTGCAACAAAACTGTTTGAGTTACTCATCGATAGAATATGGTTTCCTTACCTGGCATCATAAGCCTGTGTAGACTTTTCAATCAGTTCACCCTTCTCTCTTCTCAAGTTGGACAACTCCTTGTCTAACTTTCTATACAGGTTGTCAAATCTGTTTCTCTCCACTCTCAAACTCTCAATTTCTTCTCTGTACACAGCATTTTGTGTAAGAATAGCATTGAACTGCTTCTTGGACTGGAAAGTAAATTTTAAAACAAATAATTACAATAAAAATTTAATCAAATGAAAATATTGGTAATAAATTTTTATCACATTATCTGTGTACATCAAAAATGAAATAGTTTATACCAGCTAATAAAAATAGTAAATTCCTTACTTGATCAAGTCTGTTTTCTAGTGTTCTAATGGTTTTCTGGGTTTGTACTGTGTGCTGTGAGCTCATATGAACTCCTCCCATGTTTTTATGCTGATTCCTTATTTTTTTCTCCCATTCACGAATTTTGGCATCTAGTTCAGTATGCATTTGTTTCTCTTCATTGATTTCAGTGTCATAATCCTCTGAAAACAAATATAAATGGTTATTTACTTCCTTGAAAAAGCACTAAGAGTAAGTGTGGTAACATTTTAGGTATGAAGGATTTGTAGATTTGCTTCACTTGCAGTCAATTATATTTAAAGAATATGTAAGGTAATTGACCAGTGAAGACTACCTTTAGCTTCAGCTAGCACCACTAAGGTGTCTGTGTTTGTTTCATCCAAATTCTGGTTATATCTGCTTTCTGCCAACCTCAGCTCCTTCAGGAGCTCTTGCTTCTCTGCTTCAAGTTGAGCAACTTCAGATCTGTAATTTAAATACTTGAAGGTTAAATACAGTACATGTATATCTGGAAGGTGATCAATGAATCAAAATTTTCCAAATAAATATATTGCAAAGTCACTATTGGTAAAAAAAAAATCACAATCCAAAAGTCTCTTCTTATCAAAGAACCGATAGCTATATTTGTACATGTATAGTGCAGCTTATATTTTCTAGTCTCTTTTAAAAAGTAGACAGTCATATAGCATTCATTTTCTGGCTATGTATGTACACCACTCAAATGAGAATAATAATTTTAAAAGATAATAGTATTTAAATCAAAGCAATGGAAACTGCATGGCATGATTGAGCATTGATTAATAATTTTTTTTTTTGAAATTTGTGTATCAATGTGACTGACACTGACTGTATGTACATGATGAAGATGTAGGCATATAGGATTTTTCACAACAAATAACAATGCCTCTCTCTCTCTCTCTCTCTCTCTCTCTCTCTCTCTCTCTCTCTCTCTCTCTCTCTCTCTCTCTCTCTCTCTCACTTTTGTTTCCTGATGATGTTCTGAGACTCCTCGGTGTAGGCAGCCCTGTCTCCCTCCATTATGCGATACTGTCTCTGGAGTTTGACCAGTTCCTGTTCCTGGAGCCCCTCCATATCAGCATCGCTGGTGTCCGACCGGGCAGATCGTGGTCGCGGCATTTTGATTACAAATCCTTCGAAATACAAATTATTCACGGTATTGGGACACTGTTAAAAGCTTAACGTGCACAATTTTTACGGTTGTAAGATCAAGTATGTTGGTAAAAAATATATACAATTCTTAAAATATACTAAAAGACACTTTGACGATATCAGTAAACAATTAAACATTTGTTTACCTTTCCTACTTGTCAACGAGAACCTGCTGTTATGGCCGACGGATAAGTCCTGTTGCTAAGGAGATAATCCGGAAGTGATGGAATACCACATACTTTAGCTAACTCGGTCTTAAACACATTCGCGTTCTCTTGTGCGAAAATAATACTTTCACAGTTCGAGATCAATCACCCAAATGGTACGCAATAGCCGTTTTTGGATATAATAGCACAAATGGGATATAAATGTGGAGTGCCCAATTTTTTTTTTTCATTTTTTAAGTTAAAAAATTTATGGTAAAAACCACATTAGAAAAGACAAAATGAAAGAACTTTTTCTGTGACCTTACTGTTAATCAGAGAAAGATCCCTTATTTCCAAAACTTCTTGAGAATCAATCTTACATATTATATGCCTTTTTAAAGGAAAATTTGCTTTCCAACAGTTGTTGCATTTGATTTATAGATTTATGCGGAATTATTTTAAATTATTAAATTAAAAACTTTCATTTTTTCACTTAAAAATTTATATTTCACTATGGGCACTATATCCTGAATGGACAATTATAAACGATTTGGGCAATTGGTATAAAACCTTTTCAAAGTTTAAAATAATAAAATCCAAATTAGCCGTGGTTACAGACACCATTATAAAACCAGCTAGCTTTCAAAATCTATCTTGCGACATGTACCTGTATTTATTTTTAGTAAAAGGTACTTTGTTTAAACATGGGTGGGCGAAATAGCGGGAAAGGGCACTATACCTCTTTTATGTGAATCTTATGGGATTATTCCTCACAAAGCCTCAGTCTTCTTAATACAAGTTTTCATTGATCACTTATAAATTAAGGTATAGAATCCAGCTAGAACAGAAGAGATTTGAGCTCTTAAATTGAAAAATCATCAAAGGAGAAATATAAAACAGCTGTTTCAGTTTTACATTTTAATCCTCTTTATACTTCAATAATTACACTTGTTACTACAATAAGGTCACAAAAATGACACACATAATTAAACACTCTTATACACACACTTTTTCTAAAATTGAAATTGAAAACCTCCCAACAGAAAAGAAAGAAGATCCCATCTCTGCCAGTTGGTAAAAGATTTGTTTGATGTGCTTTGTTGATTTTGTCAGATAAGCAGAGCTTAAAACACAACAATTCAAAATACACACACAAAAAAACTTAAGATTTTTCAAAATAAAAATATCCATCATAATAAAAATAATAAAATAACACAGATATTGTTCATGGCACTACACTAACAACTACAATCACAGATGGGATGTTTTAAAAAAAAAAAATTATTAAAGGGTAAGTTTTAATATTGGTCCCAAAATGACATAAGTAGCTTCCAAGCTTGGAATTGCCAGTATGTATCTTTAGACCTTGCTTGAATATGGAAACATAAAAATTACCGGTAGCCATGCTGGAAAAATCTAGAATTTGATAATAACAGTGTATACAAATCAATATCAACAACAAAAATAGCCCATATAAATATGCTAAAATTAATATAAGTGAAGTCCATATTTATTATCTAACTGGTACAAACACAGCCTATATCTTCGTTAAACTAACAAAAATATCTAACAGAGTAAAGAAAAGTCACAGTCTTGTCTCTGACAAATTGTACAAACACACTCATTTTAATGTGTCTTATCAAATATCCATTCAAATATCCAGAAATTTACAAAGTTAATATAAAACATTAAAAATTAAAAGAACAAAAAACATTCTAGTGACAGAGAGTGAATTTGCCAACATTTAGTAAACATTTCAAATAAAAACCAGGAGGAAAAAAGTGCCTCAACACAAGAACAAATTAGAGTTACAGAGTACCAAAAATTGATAAGCTGAGTACTAGAGTAAAGTATTTGAAGTACAGGTAAACAGACTCTCCAACTTAATACACACACACAAGTGTGAAATTCAAGAACTTTTGTACCATGAAGAGAAATGAATGAAGACTGTATAGGATGAATAATGGAGATTGACACATGCCCATATCCTAGCACTCAAACATATTGGAATCTAAAGATGTATTGAGTACAATTGGCATACTGATATGGGAGCCAATGGCAGTAAAGTTTAGACAGTAGATAAATATTGTGGTCGTAACAATTTGAAAACCAATACATTTTCTAATTTTTGACATATTCATACATAAAAATTGATTTTTTTAATTCCAAAATGGTATATAAATATTATACCTCTATCAAACTGAATAAAAAGGAAAAATGCTGCCATAATGTAAAATACTCCATGACACAAGTCAAAACTCTGCCATTACGTATTTGAACAGTTACCAAGCCCTGCCTTGTGTTAGTAATGTACATGTAGAAATCTGGGATTGTCTAGTTGCCTTTCTTGGACCTCTTCACGAAGGCTTTTCCTTCAGCAGCAGTGGCTTGCATTGTCCCTTCGCGCTTCATCCCCACTTTCTTACCAGCCGAGCGCAACTTCCTTCCTTCGTTCACGTTGATTTCTGGAACCACCGTCTTGGCTAGAAACAAGCAAACAGTACTTGCAAATAATTATTTTATATACAGATTTCTGCTAACACAATTACATTTAAATCATTTCACCAATGCATTAAAAATGTGAAGGTTCCAATACGAACTGTTCAGGAAAAAACTCTACATACGATAAATTAATTTTATTTCAAAGTTTTTCACCCCCACAGTGCACTTCAATTCAAAGAAAAATAAAAAATACAAACAATAGTGTGTGTACAAGGGAAATAAATGGAACCTATCCTTACCTTCTTCGATGGCTTTGTTGATTGTAGTGGATCGTTTAGGAGCTGGCTTGGCTTTTTTGGCCTTTGTTTCTGCTCTTGTATCCCCTAATTTTTCTTTTCCTATAATATGATCTTTAGCTTCCTTCAATACAAATAAAACATGTTGTTTAGAGATCAGAGTTTTCATCAATAATGATATAAATACTTAATGTACTTGCAAAAAAACTTGTTCTTTATTATTCATAATATTAAAGTTTTCCTGTTATAAATTACAAGAACAAATTTAATTTAAGAAGCAAAAAAATTTGCTATTTATGTCATTGACATATTTTCTGTTTTCAAGAAGTAGATAATAGATATACCTTTGCTGTAACAGCCATGGTACCCTGTTTCTGCATCCTAGCTTTCTTTGGTGATGGAGCTTCTTTTGAGATCTCTTCAATCTTTTTCTGCTGTCCCCGGGTCATAGCATCAGCGTCTGGTTTGTCACCCCCCAGCAACTGTTCTGCTTCCTGTAGAAAAAGATAAAGTAGATGTGATAATTTGAAACTTTATCGTGTCATTTTCAGAAGTTCAATAGCTGTGGTGATATGGATAGATTGTCTATATAAGCATGATTGTATCCCTCAAATTTGAGTAGAATTTGCTAACAACATTTCTTTAAATATGCTTTAAATTCAAGATTGAATAATTCACACCAACACGCAGACACAAGTAGCAGTTACCTTTTTGGCATACAACTGATATCTTCTGTGTCTTCATTTACCTCCCTTTGAACATCTTACCTTAGCAGTTCCGATCATGGTGACCCCTTTAGCCATGCGGCCTTTCTTGGCTGGTTTCTCCTCTTTAATCTCCTCAATTTTCTGCTGCTGCCCTCTTGTTTTAGCGTCTTCATCTGGTTTATCCTTACCTAACAACTGCTCAGCCTCCTATGAAAAGATAACATCTCACTTAATAAAACAGAAAAAATGTTAGGAAACATTGCATTATTTAGTTGATTTTTATCCTTCAAACTAGTCAAGAAGGTTGTATACAAAAGAATTGTTGACAGGATTTCAATTGATTTCATTAGTCATTACAAATCTCTTGGAGTCTTTACATTAGAGCTCTAAATTTGCCTTATTCACCTTTGCCGTAACGGCCATAGTTCCGTCTCTTTTCAGTGAGTTCTGTGCTGGTTCTGGGTCTTTCAAGCCCTGCATTTCTAAAAGCTTAGTTTTACCTTCTGATTCAAGATAATCAATTCCTTCCTAAAGAAAAAAAGCAAACTTAAGTATAATCACTCTGAAAAATTAGAGAAGTAAAGTAGAGCCTCTTATGATCTGCTGCATTTAAAAAAGTAGTAGGTCAAAGGTAACAAGATTTGCATGTACATTTTATTTCAACAATGTAAACTGTTGGAGAAATATTTTGATAAAACTATATGGAATCTTTTTAGGCAAATAAATGTTATTGATCCAATTCATATTATAGAGTTTAAACCTGCACTTAACAATGCCTGAACTAGTAATTGTGTAATTAAGTTACCTTTCAATGTCAATTATAAGCATGTAATATATTTATCTTCCTTATGGAATATTCACCTAGTTACAGTACAGTAACAAATAAATAAAACCCTTTTCATAATTTCAAAGCACAGTGATAAGTGCGCGTTATAACATGCATTACTGTAAGCACCCAAGATTACTCCCTGCCCCGCCCCCTTGTAAGAAGTCAGAAATGAGAACATGGACCCTTTCCTTGTAATGAACTTATAACGATTTGAAATTAGTAAGAGCCGTGTCTGAATACGCAGAGTGCATGCTCTTCACTCTCTTAGAGATAGTATTTAATGTTTGAATAATCTGCCATGAGTTATGTTTCCTTGTCATGATCAAAATGAGAAGCCGGTTTTTTCTCGATTTTCTGTGTCGGCCATTTTGGATAACATTAAAAGTTTTATATAAAATTAATCTGGGTCTAAAGACTGCTGGTCCAAAACAGAAATATCCACGTGCAACCGAGATCTTACCTTGCATTACACAATCTACATTTTTCATTGTCAGTTTTAATGCACTGTGAAATTGGACGGTGTAACAGCACGCTGTAGTGTCAACATAGAAACAAAAAACATGCACGCTGCCATTCACTTCGATTCGCAAATAAAGGTTATAGGAGTCATGATGGGTTATTTACCTTTGCAGTCACCTGCATTGTACCTTCACGATGGAGATGGGGCTTCGCTTCGGCCATTTTAAGATATACTCTCTGCAATAAAGAGTGAAAATTATGAGGAGAAAATAGGCCTCAAACCACGAGGATAGACGACTCAGCAAATGTTAGCGTTGTCATGTGACAGCAAGTCTTAAAATGGTTGGCTCATGATGTCGAGGTAAACACGGAAGCGGGTAAAATGAAAACAAACACACGTGTTCTAACTGATTACCAAACCCACCCTAATTTTCTATTTTTTCAACCAGTTTTGTTCGTCATAGTTTAGAAATGATTTTTTTAAAAGCTAAAATGTTACTTATAATGTGATACATGTACATACATGTATGTATCTTTTGCATGCCATGCAGGTATGAACACAATGTCCAAGCAACGGCACACCATATGCATGTTTTATATCAGATCAGCTATACGATTATCAAATAGCCAATATGACATCAATGTAAAAGATACATATACATGTATATGCATACATATGCACCCTATAGTTTGGTGCAGACCTCAGACGAGCTTACTATTGATCTCAGTTTAAGATTCATATAGTTAACGGACCCAAATTCGATATTGTACTGTGCAGCATATTTTTTGACGGGGTCCTGGTTTTGACAGTTCCCACACACTCCCTTTGTTTGCTGAGTATAGGACAAACACTGTATGTTGCTTCCCCTGTCGATAATAATTCACTTACTAGTACTAATACCGACACGTTCTCTTAATCATCTTTTGACTGTTGTTTGTTCATATTATATATTTAAATTGTTTAATCCAAATTAAGTCTCTTTTTAACTAAGTATTTTATTACAGTAATAAAAACCGTAACCATTTGTATAGGTATGTTATATATATATATATATATATATATATATATATATATATATATACACACACACACACACACACACACACACACACACACGATAAAATATGTTCAAATCAAATCAACCCTTTCAAACACTTTTCCGAAATATTTTGACCGTGTAACCGGTCTTCACCAGTCGTGTTTATTAAATATAGCAGTCATTTGTAAAAAGAAAATCGCAACTGAGTTTCTTTTGGAATGATATCAAAACTTGAAATTTCTGGTGGCCATGGTATATGTAAACTGATTTGATCCATTACTTCAGAGACTTCGTGAATGTATTTAAATCTCACAAATAGATAATTTTACAAACTAAAATTAATTATAAATAATACATATAATTTGACTGGTAAGTCTAGGTCAAACATCATTTTAATTTATTGCATTTTTTTCGAAACAAAAGAGACACATTCTTCCATGTAGTACACATGTACAAATAAACAAAAATAAAAATGTATCTGACAACTGAGCCATTTTATTCAGAAAAATCAAATGCAGGCTGTTAAATTATATTTTATTCAGCAAGACAAAAAAAAATGAAATATATATATATACATTTATCTTAAAGCATCCTAAAGTGAATTTAGCCCAATGGACCAAGAGTAGAGTAAATGTTCATCTGTTTTTATGAAATAGTACTTCATATAAATTAAATATATACTAACTATACAAATATACATGTCACTTACAATAACAAAGTTTCCAAGTTGCGTTTTACTTGATTTAAAAGTAGATTTGCATGTAATGGCACGAATCCCATTCTACCTTAGACGGCAGTAAGGTCATAATAAACCGTTGATTTCAATATAGATCTAACATTTCAATAAGTAATTTTTAAAACTTAATTCATTTTTTTCGTAAAATTGTTTATAAATAGTGATATTAATATTCTATATCTGATTCAACATTTAGACAGAGCGTCAGACGAAATGCACAATTATATATTTACAAAGTTTATCAAGATATAAATAATAAGAAATGACAAGCGTGTCCGCTTATTTTTCCCCCCGAGTATTAGGGTGGTTCTTTAGGGGTTTGGGGCAGGCGTCCTTTTCTCCATTTCCTCACTTATTCAGTGTACGGGGGCGGGGCTTCGGTGTAGACAGGTGGGTCGGATATTTCACCTAGGTAACACACAAGAATAAATATTGACAAAAGTATACATACTGTAACAAAAGTTCAGTACTATTCTGATGCAAAGACTTTTTAAAGTTTTGTCATTAAAACACGGTTAACACTATTATTAACACTATTATTGTATATATTTCTTTTCGAATTGATTTCCATAAATCTGCGCCCTGGCAAGTACGGAAATTCTCAATACGATAGAATGCTTTATACTGTACTAGACATCTTTGTTGACCAAATGCTTCTGGTCCTCTCATCTTTTCGAAAGAAATATAATTATATAATAACATGCATAAGTACATGTCATATCAAAGACAGTTTGCTAGCAGCGATGATATACCGGTATACATACCAGGTAACCCATAAACAGGAGTTGAGACAGTGGGAGGTGCTGGCGGTGCCGTGGGGTAGGGCCCAGTCGTCCTCGGGTAGGTCCCAGTCGTTGCGGGGTAGGGCCCAGTCGTCGCGGGGTAGGGCCTAGTCGTCATTGGTGGTTCTGCAGGGTAGTGACCAGTACTTGGTGTTTGATATCCGGCATTGTTTTGAGGGTCTGACATCGTTGTAGGACTTGATCTTTGTTCTCCAGGCTCCTGCCCAATAAGGGGTGTCATTCTGAACCGTTCATTGCATTCTTTGACCAGACTTGGGATTCGACACATGTCAACTAGCCAGCCTATTCCGAATAATCCAAAAGTAAAATAGTATAGAAGGCCCCAAACGAAACGGCGTAAATAGAAATGATGATATCCCAGCAACCCAAAAGGAAACCACAGAATATAAGCATCGTCCAGATAATACTCCTGTGGGGCTGGATTACAGTTGTACATCTGATTATGTACTCTCTCATTAGCTCGACGAACGAGTACGGGAAGTCGGAAAATATCCAAAAACCACCCAACACCAAGGAGTCCAAAAGTCAAGAAGTAAGCGAAACCGAAAAAGTATCGCCCTAAGTAAAAATGGTGCCCGCCAAGTATACCGGTAATGGGAAAGAGATTAAATGTATATGCCATGAGGAGGGAATAGTCCTCAAATTTGTCCAACCCACTTCTGTGTTTTGCATTGGTCTTACGAACCACTGAATATAGGCGGAAGAGATCAACTAACCACCCTAGTCCAAAAAGACCACATGTGAAAAAATAGAGGAAACCCAAGCTTTTGTTCCTCAGGTAGAAGTGATGGAAACCTGTGAATACGTAAGGAAGATATTGTCAGGCATTGATTTTAATGTAAAATTTTATGTTCACTTTTTAAAAAGTATCTAACGTATGCATCTTTCATGAGAATCTTCTTACCAAGCAAACCGAAGACAAACCAGAGTAGATACGCGTCGTCCAATCGTTTGTCCTCGTTTTCAGCAGATCGTGGATTCCGCAGACGATTGTTTGCTTCATTAACCAAACAAGGTAGTCTGACCCAGTCAATTACAACGCCAATTCCTAGAAGACCGAACGTAAAGAAGTAAAGGACTCCGAACCCTGGTCTGTGCAAGTAAAAGTGGTGGAATCCCAGTAGACCAAACGGTATGGCCAGCATGTAAGCCTCTAAAACAGACTTAGGGGTAAATGATGGATGTTGATTTGGTGCCGTTGAGGGTGGATATGACGTCATCACATTCCGATATAACGGTTCCTCCACGGGTTGGTACCTCCCTGTTTCGTAAGAACTGACTTCCTGTTTCTTGGAAGCCATCCCGAGTAGAACACTCTATCTAAATACGAAGACAGTTTAAAGCAATAAACAGAGAAGAATAAATACCTACAACAAATGTTGAGAGAGAGAGAGAGAGAGAGAGAGAGAGAGAGAGAGAGAGAGAGAGAGAGAGAGAGAGAGAGAGAGAGAGAGAGAGAGAGTATAAATCACGAATGAGAGGCATTTGACTTACCAATGAGAATTAATTGTTTTTAAATTTGCAATAATCAGTCTTTTTTCTTTTTTAATTCTTCCCTGTGTACAATGATTCATATTCCTCCTTTTTTATAACATAAGAGGGTCACGTGTCTCAATTGCATGAATTATGGTGAATCATTAATGACTCGCGCTCTATTGTGTACATTTATTTCATAAATTCAAAAACTCACAAGTAGTTAAGTGTATATGTGATTAAATGATAAATTGAAAATGTAAAACATGACTCAAACTTATCAGAAAAAAAGTTAAAAGGAAACGCCGCACTATTGCTATTATAACCATATAATTCCTGTACACACAACAAAGAACATATCATGTTTATACGTTGTAAACGTGCGTCAATGATATTTCAAGAAAACTTGAATGTGTTCGATAACTTAGTACTTTTGATACTTTGATTCATTAACATCTTTTTAGATGGAGAATTAATATACTCTGTGGGATTCACATACATTTACCGTACTCATACACCCCCTCTCCACCCCCACCCCCCCCCAAAAAAAAACCCAACCCAAAACAAACAACCCCAACCAAAACTAGAGACCCAGGGGCCACATCGCTCACCTGAGCAACAATCGCCACAACTCTGATCAAATCAGCATTACAGTATCAAAATCAAAACATCTTGACAACTAAGTATAGTAGATCTTGCACAAAATGTTAAAAAATCTGCCAATTTTTATCTGCATATCTTAATGGTAAATTCCAAGCCCCTTGTGTTGCTTTAGTATTTATGAGAAGATTTACTATATTCCTATATAAAAAAAATCACCCCTTTGTGACCCACTTTTTTCTATGGAAACATGGTTTGATTAAACTTTAACCTGCACGACATGCATGTGCTTTCACACAAGTTTAAGCTTTTATTTGATGAATAATATTCCCAAAAAATTTTTACAGATTTTTCTCTGTATCTTCTATGTAAAACTTTGACCCCCCCCCCCCTTTTCCATTGAGGCCCCACCGCATCCCGGGGCTCACGATTTGAAAAAAACCCTAGAATCAACACTACGTGAGGATGCTTCCACACAGATTTGAGCTTTTCTGGCCTAAGTTTTTGAGAAGAATATTTTTCAAGATCTTCTCTATATATCCCTATGTAAAAATTCACCCCCCCCCCCCCCAATTGTGACCCCATCATACCCATGGAGACCATGATTTGAACAAACTGGAATCTACACTATCTGAGGATGCTTCCACACAGATTTGAGCTTTTCTGGCATACTAGTTTTTGAGAAGAAGATTTTTAAAAATTTTCTCCATATATTCCTATGTAAAAATTAATCCCCCAATTGTGGCCCCATCCTACCCCCTGGGACCATGATTTGAACAAACTGGAATCTTCACTATCTGAGGATGCTTCCTAAAAAAATTGAGCTCTTCTGGCCAATTGGTTTTTGAGAAGAAGATTTTTAAAGATTTCTCTATATATTCTTATGTAAAACTTGATCCCCCCTATTGTGGCCCACTCTACCCAGGGGACCCAAACTTGTTACACAAACTTAAATTTATACAACGTAACGATGCTTCCACACAAGTTCCAGCTTTTCTGGCCATATTGTTTTTTAGAAAAAGATTTTTGAAAAATACCAAAACAATTTCAATAGTTTTCACTAATTCTAAATTAATAATCTCCCCTTTAAAGAGGGCGTGGCCCTTCGTTTGTATAAACTTGAAATTTTTTTATACGTCCATAAATAGATGTTGTGACCTGATGAAAAAAGTATATGTTATCTATATAACAAAATAACCGTGTAACAATTGTTTTAACACTTATAATTACATGTATTTTTTCCCTTTTTGTCGATGTTTTTTTTTTAATAATTATACAAATCAATCAATGGAAAACAATTGATATCGGTAGAAAAAAATCAACATTTCTTCAATTCCCCTCTTTTCGACCAGAGCAATTACAGGGGATTATACGGATGTACATGTAAATACTCAAAACACAACTACGGTAACAGCAATAGTTACTTCCTCATATTTCGTATATCATTTTATTCATAAAATTTCAAATGCTGGGAAAAAAAAACTACCAAATTGCTTATCATATATGTAATATACTAGGACTAGATTTAAGAAATAAAACCATTGTCACAAAACCAAGGATATTTTTTTTAAAAAAAATGCTATGAGAATTAAGGGACAGTATATAGGATCCGTCATGAACTTGTTGTGGATCAGGATTTATTGATGGTACCCCGAACAGACTCGGATCTAGTGAATATGTGGCCAAGAAATTATAAACTTAAGATTGGACACTGATAAAGAATTCTTGGATAGACACAATGCAGTACAGTTCTCAACAACATAAAGCCCCCCCCCCCCCCCCCCCCCCCCCCCCCCATTCATTATATGAAAAGACTGCACCCTTTTTGAGACTACAAGACTGATCATGAACTATTCTACGAAAGAATTGAATTGAGGATATTCAGAAAAATTACTCAAGCTCTTTAGCAAATGATATATATTTTGGCTCATCCACATATGAAACCTTTTTATTGTTTAAACTTTAGTATAGTATTTGTCTATTTTAAAGACTTTTTCTCGCTTCAGGATAATTATCTATATGAAATCCAAAGACAAATGTTAATTTATGGAAACAGTAAAAAGGCTAATCAAAAGCTTTATAGGTTGTACGGGATATGAAGGTACATGTACATGTAGCTACCGTTAAGAAAATGTGAAATAAACAAGTCCCTACTTTCCGTTGTTTTTAATGTCGATCGATCTGGATATAGTTCACAAAGAGTCAACAATATCATAATCTCATTATAAAGTCTGAACAAACAACTATCGAAAATAAAGATTCTATAAGTTGTTTTTTTTTTTTGTGTAAAATGTATTATCTGTGGTGGTAAGTTCTCTTCATTGGTCTATTTTGCGAGGGTTCTATACGCGAGCCGATAGCACTTTCTGTACAAAAAAAAAAAAATAAAAAAAGGGCAACATATTAAATTTGAAATAGGTTTTATGGAAGTATTCGAAGGTTTTAACAGCATGACTTGGGAGTAATTAATAGCTGAGCAATATCTTATGCATGTACATGTATACGGTTTTATCATTCGGGAACTACTTACAATCTAAATACATGTTACTCGATTATTCACAGTATTTATTAATTTACTACATGTACACATGTATATGATGACAGCGATAACATAGCTTAAGCCTTCACAATACCAAATTGACCACTTGATGGTTTTGTCTTCGAATCATTAGCAATTCATTTTCTGTACACAAAACATTTTTGTTTTGAAAGTACATATATGTACATGTATACGTAATTTACCTGGCTCTCGAAGGGTCCAACTTATGACATGATTATGCACGACAAGATCGTTCTTTATCTATGCAGCTCCGGATACATATCTCCCCCTTTATCAGAACTTTGCACGCCCCCTTTGTCACGTGATTTATCGCTAAATTTAAGGTAGTGTATCCAGAGAGGATACACCTAACACATACATCAATATTACCAGGTCAGTGGTTCTACTTTTTAATGTTCTTGCTTAATTTCATGTATGCTTATGACTGCTTTAGCCCGAGTACTATTCTTAACGTGTAAAAAGCAAGTCTAGGGTTGGCTCAGTAAAATAACACCGAACCCTTTTGTGTATTCAACATTTTCTTCAAAATCTTCCTAGTTTTAAATTAAGTTTTAGGTGTTGATCAATGGGGGGAGGGTAGCGTTTTATATGATATTAAAGATAATGGTTATTTTATCTGAGGAGGGTAAAGTCATGTGTACTAACCTAGAGTTCCCTTTCTTTCCCCCACTACAGTGTGATCATTTACCCGGCAGATGGCGTCCAACGAAGAAAGTAGCCAGGCCGCGGAGACCGAGCGTCAGACCATACCTATAGGATCAACCAGCCTCTCCATCAATCTCTCCTTTGTCAAAAGTCTTCTCGGGATCTTCGAGGGAGCTATCATCGTACGAATTACTGGGTTTATCGTACTACATGTACTACATGTGCATGTAACTTGTGTGTAAAAATTATGATAACCACGTCACGATTTTTGAAGGAATAGATGTTTTTCCCTTTTTTATTCTAATGATATTTTTAAATCGTTAATTATTTAGGTGATACAAACTTGTGTAAAGCTTTCAATAATTGATTGTTAAGGCCTTATTTAAACATTTTGTGGATTTTTTGTCTTCCAGATTCTGTCACTCATTTGTTTGATCTGCGCTGGAGCAGGGGCTAATGTGGTGTGTGACTATGCCTACGGGTCGAACTATGGCTTCTATGAGTTCGTTGCAGGCACTGTGTTTTTAACATACTTCATAGACTACTTGATTTTCACTATTAGTATCGAAGAAAGATGGTGTATGAAATTTGTACCGTGGCTAGTATGGGTAAGAAGTGCTTCTTGTATTTTTTTTTAACAAATGAAAAGGTGCAGTGTTGATATGATTAAATTAGGTAGCTATAATTTTTTATGTAAAACAATTTTTTATTTGGTTTTGTAGCACTTTTTCACTGGGATTATTTTCACCTTTCTGTACCTGATAGCGTCCATAGTGATGGCATCTCACACGTGTGGACGTGGTGGATACACGGCAGCCGCTGTACGTATAACGGGGGATGGGGGGTTACTTGTACCTTTGTTGTTCAATGGATATAGCAACAATTATTCTTCGCATATTTCTTCAATATGTTCTATTTTACTTCACCAGGTGTTCGGGTTCATCACCACCATAGTGTCAGGTGTGGAGACGTACTTCCTATTGCTGTCTCTCCGTCAGGACCACGCCCCCACCGATAACAAGGTCCTCAATATGTTGGGGGTCCCCCAGGGTAACAGCGCGTCCCCACAGAGCCCAGAATACGATCCAGAGAGCATTCCGGAATCAAAATATTGAGAAGAGTCCCAATAGAAACTTGTAATACTGCAAAAAGTACAGATACTGACCGTGTGAATTATTTTTGTCCAAAAAGTGTGTTCTTTGTTAGAGATTTGTTATCACTTTTTCGTAGAACAATCAAAATGATACATCCTGCCATTCATACCGGTATAATGTCGTTGTGAGTAAGTTATGTAAGGTTTGATATCTTCAATTCCATTATTGATTTAATTACTACATTTCATTTTACTTAAGATTACTCTACCACGCGTTTTCATGGTAATATTTCCGAACCCAAATAAGTAAATGCAGCATAATATATTAAGATATTAATTTGACTGTCATGTAGATGTTTGTGCTCTATTCTTATATTACGATACATAAATGCACAAACTGATATGAATTTTGAAATTTGCCACGACTTCAATTTCATGAAAACATATTTGTTTTTGCTATTTTGACAATGATTTGTAAAATAATTCGTTAATTTTTCATGAATTTCATATATATCCGTTTTCAGCTAACATGATATCAACTGTTTTAAAGTGCATGCGCTTTTTGGGTTTTACGAATTTTGTGTAATGTCACCCAAAATATGAATAAATTCTACTTGATGCAGCTCGCTGTACTTTGAGGAGTTTAGTTCCAGTTTGTGTAGGAAAAGTGGTGTGCTCTTTTATGAACAAAGAATTACATTTTTCCATTTTATCTTAACATTTATTTCAATGTATTTTCATTTAACATTGAAATCGGCAAAATCAGGTTCTATTTTCAGCTGTAACTCATTGTCGTTTTATAGATAGTTTTACTTAGGACATAAAGCACGTACCATAGATTAACTGGGACATTATAATTCTCGACGTCCAAAAAAAACCCCTATTTAATATACTGAAATTGTGCACAAGCATTGGCACATCAGAGTAGTGTTTCGACTCACTTGTGTCAGTGACTTTGATATGTAAAATTACTGAACACATTGTGTTCTCTTTATGTAATATTATACATGTACAATACATATTCATTGTGCGATCTTGTCTGAAAACCCTCTGCGTTATTTGTTTACTTGCAATTAGGATGTGTACGAACTTATATGTGACACCATCTTATTTACTAGTATAATTTACAACACTACAAAAAACAAACCTAACAACTTTACATATATTTTGCATTGTTCCATGAACATGCATGTTGCCAATTAATCTGTAGTATATATAAAAGGATGAAAGATTCAATTGAGAACTACATTAAATTTGTTTATTCATAAACGAATTGTAACTGTGAATAAACTGTGTTTTGTTGCACAAGTATACCGGTAACTTGTCAATAAATGCATGTGCAATATCAATATAATCGCTCAGAACGTAAAAGAAATTGAAAAATTTGATGAAATTCCTTAGAAATAGCTAAGCTGGAGTTCTCTTCCTTCTTTTCTTTTCCCAAAGCAATATATAATTTACCTTGTTTTGTTTCTGTCTGTGAAATTATGTAAATTACGCTCGCTTCGTGCGTGATGATTTTGTCAAAAAAAAAAATGGCGTCCACCGAGGGAAGAGACCAGCCCCCGGAGAGTAAACAAGACTCCGTTCGTATAGGATCCACGTGTTTCTCCATCAACCTCACTTATGTCAAGAGTCTTCTCGGGATTTTTGAAGCATCCATAATCGTAACTATAATATGTTTAATATCATCTTTATATACATGTATAACATAACAAGCATGCAACCTTTACTTTCCTATTTGTAATAATTGCGAATTTCATGATGTTTTGAAGGGTTATACGCAAATCTCTTTTATTTAAACATACGTAACTTGCATGATTAATAGACATCACAGGGGATAATTAATTAGGGTTAGGGACATACAAACTTGAAAGACTATTTTAAAATGATAAATGTAGACCCTACAAACCCCAAAACAGAACCCCCCCTCTCTCTCTCTCTCTCCCTCTCTCTCTCTCTCTCTCTCTCTCTCTCTCTCTCTCTCTCTCTCTCTCTCTCTGAGTCTCTCTCTCCGTTTTCTGACGATTTTTCTGATTTGTTTGCAGATCCTGTCACTTATTTGTTTGATCTGCGCTGGGGTAGGGGCTAATGTGGTGTGTGATTACACATACGGGTCAAGCTATGGATTCTATGAATCCGTTGCAGGCACTGTGTTTTTGACTGACGTCATAAACTACTTGATATTCGCTCTGAGTATCGATGAAAAATGGTGTATGAAATTTATTCCATGGCTTGTATGGGTAAGACAACATTGGAATTATGTAAAAGAGTTCAATAGTGTAAATGATATGATATATGATTTATTATTTCACTATTTATGTAAAAAAAATATATAATAGTTGAAAAAAGATTGTAACGCTTGGATCAAGACAATTTTTCGGTTAATATATCCATTATTTGTTATTTTACAATTATTGTTTTTAATATTTATACGCCACCAGTAGGTCCTTGATTAATGAATAAATGTACTTCGAATTAATGTACAATATGATAGACACACTAAACCATAATATACATGTGTTTATCTATTTGAAATCAAATATGTTTTGTAGCACTTTTTCATCGGGGTTATTTTCACCTTTCTGTACCTGATAGCATCGATTGTCATGGTAACTCACACGTGTGGACGGGGAGGATACACGGCGGCCGCTGTACGTATAACGGGTGGTGATTTTTTTTTTCAATTCTTTTTTTTTTAGGGGGGGGGGTTGTTGGGAGAGGGACATTGTGTTGAATTGCAGTACCCTGTCCTTAAAAACAAATTTCGTTTGTTATGGTTTTTTTTTCTTCACCAGGTATTCGGATTCGTCACCACCGTAGTGTCAGGTGTGGAGACGTACTTCCTGTTGCTGTCTCTCCGTCAGGACCACGCCCCCACCGATAACAAGGTCCTCAATATGTTGGGGGTCCCTAAAGCGTCACCACAGAGCCCAGAATACGACTCAGGGAGCATTCCGGGGTCAAAATACTAAGACGAGTGTTAAAGGTTTTAAGTATCATATATACGACATGTAACTATGTGGAAGATTTGTGACCACTTTAAGTATGTAGACCATTAATCATGGTATATCTGTGTCATTCATTCATCTGCTATGTCTGAGTGAGCGAGTAAGAGGCTCGAGAGAAATATTTTCTATTTATTATGCGTATAGTTAACTTTAAAATACTTAACTGGTGTATTAATACATTGTTTGAATTTTAAGAGACCTGAAATAGTGTAAAGCTATCTGAAAGCATGTGTCCATGTTTTAAATTACAAAATCATATGCATGTTATACATGTATATCTAATTTTTTGTAAATAAAGATTTTGTTTACTAATTTATTGAACTTTAATGCTATCTCAACCAAAAAATTCAGGGGTTTTAAAACAATGAAACAGATAGACTTTTCACTAAATGAACACCTTTTACGAGTAGATGAAATGACAAGTTTTGTGTTTCAATGTTTTTAAGATATTTGCTTTTTGAAAACAGAAACTCCAGTGAATGATTTTATTTTGTATTCTATTATGTGTTGTTACTGCATTGTTTGTTAACAGGACCAGTTTGTGACACCATCTGATCTAATTACTTTTTGCAAGATAAAAAAAAATCGAATACTTTACATATACATGTAGTCTATCATTACATTTTTTATTTTATTTTTTAATAAATATTTGCTCTATTCTTTAGCCTGAGAACATGTTTCGTAGATTGTTTACATGTACAAAAGTGTAAAAATTATCTATGACACCATCTGATCAAACACATAGTTCGCAATGTCGTGTTGCTAGAATGTAGCAAACAAAACAAAAAGAAAACAAAAATGGTTTTAGATATAATGCATTGCCCTGCATGTATGTATAAGAACAGATGTATATAGTAAATAATAATCATATATATATATATATATATATATATATATATATATATATATATATATATATATATATATATATATATAGTTTATTATGTTTCGAGGAAGTCACATTCAGTAAAATATTTAGAACTGCATTTTACGAATTATTTAAGGAATAAGGAATCATTCTTCGAGTATTATGAGTTGAAGGGCTTTATGATAAATTTTATCACGTCCGACCGTTTTTGATCACCTTATAATATTCAAAGAATGATTTCTTAATATCCATATTTATATAATTTTCAGCAATTGTACGATTTAATATTAAAATAGTCATTGATGAAGTGTATTGGGTCATCCTTACAAATTGGTATTGTTATCATAGACAAAGACACTGGAAAATGTAAGCATATAAAATTAACAAATACCGGTATTTATGCGCACCAGTCATGACCTCGATCCTACAATTTATCTACAGTCTATAAGCTGAAGACTTAACGTAGTACACAACATACATATGGGGAAAAAAATTACTCAAATTCCTTAAATGTTTTTCTTTATTCAAATACATGTTACCTTTTTTGTCTGTAATATGAAAACAAATTATTCATGCATTTTATTTTACATACTTTGAAATGTACAGTAGCCTGTGGACACAGAAAGTGGTTTCTATAATAAAAGTGTACTCAGATAATATTATTTAAATTACTATTGCGGTAAACTTTTATGATTGACACATGCGTGCAAGACTCATATAAAAGAAGATAGCTAGGCGTTAGAACGTGCATTGTTTAAAGTTAACTCTTTAGATATACTAGTATCAATTGTTTGTGCTGTTAAAGAAAACATAGCTAGGAAATTCCATTTTTTATATGCAAACATGCCTCACTTATCTCTTAAGGATGGATTCTTCTCATCATTTTTTACCCCAAATGGGTCTCCATATATCAACATGTCGTAAAATTCAAATTACTATATTTTACAATAAAACCTATAAATTCTTCATTAATTAGTTTATATTCGCAAAATATTGCCATATTTATTGTGTAAATGACAAAGAAATGGTTAAAACCACGTCATTTACGACATACCGTAGTCGGCGCGAACAACAACAAATAATGGAGAGGGGAAGGAGAAAAGGTCGCCTCTATTCGAAGCGACGGAGACGGCAGTACGAATCCTTTAAAAATATCCACTGACAGAGATGGGATTAAACGGAATAATAATCAAACAAGAAAAAATCGCCAACACAACTATTTTAGAAACTCTGCAACCAACAAGCGAGATGGATCAGAGGAAATTCCAGTAAAGGATATCTCGTTTGCAGAAAAAAATGTAAGTTTGAAGTGCTTTTGACATAGTAAAATTGAGAAAAAGAGCAACGTAGCGCACTAATTTCATAACATACACATTGCAAGCTCAACCATCGCACATTCTTGACTGTATAACATTATTTATATTCTGAATATACATTCACATCACACCGGCTGCACACTACTGGAGTACAGAGTCAATCCCCATTGCACAAGCAGACGATCGAGAATTTAATACGTTGCATTATATAGCATGTATTTATGTAATTTTGTAAATATTAAGAATAAAGTCCCTTAGAAATTGATCAGAGAAAAGTTCTACAGTCTACTAAAACAATTCAACTGTTTAATCTCAATTGTAAAATCTATGGCGACCCATACGGATACAGACAATACTTTACAGGAGAACTAAATACATGTAAATGTATTGAATTTAGAACTTGACATTCTTAAAATTGATATAATATCATTTTATTTCATTATCATTTCTATATAAAAAGTTTATGCAATAATGAATAGTTTAAAACGTATACAAAATAAAATATGGGAAAAAACCTTGAACTACTAAATCAGAGATTTTGAATGTGGAAATTTTAGAATATGAATGTTGTTCTCTTTTTTTCAATTATAGTAAAAAACAACACACTAGTCTTGGAAGCACTCAAGCAAATGGAAGCTTTAAAAAGACAGTGGCACACAAAGCCTGCCTATTCAGTCACATCATTGGTTACAGAGTGGCATCTAGTGTTGCTCAGAAATAATACACTAAGCTATTTGGCAGAGGTAAGCTTCATACAGCACATTTATACGCGTATATCTTACTTTCATTCAATGATAAACAAATAAGAATTAACACATAAGACCACATATATTAATGATTTGCTGGTAATGTTATTTTTAGTGTTTGCCATTATTTTTGGCTCTGTTGCTTTAGTCAATCACTTATAAACCCATATTGTATAATATACAAATTGAATATAATGGCTATCTTGTATTGCAGCATAAACATGTGTTATTGAATGTGAAAGAAATTCTTATTTTAGGTGAACAAAAATTAGGACGTTCACCAGAAGAACACGCCACAAATTTAGCAGCATAAAATTACCTAAAATGCAAAATCAAAGAGGAGATTATTTCTCAAGGCAGGAAGGTTACTTGTTGAATAGTAAGTACATTACTTCGAATGTGTATTAATGTTTCACTTAGTCCATCATGTTGCAAGTTTGCATTAGAGTTGGTTCTTTAAATAATTTCAAGAATGAATAGACAGCTTCAGTAAAAAACTAGAGAAGGTTCATTCTACTCTATAGTCTGTCCCAAGGTATTGCTTCCATATCCTTTTGATGATTTTTAATAAAAATACACATACCTGTGAAAGAAATACTGTTGAAATCGATAAAAGGGAAAATATCCAAGATATCTTCATTGACACATTTTCATTTTCACTCAAAAAAATTCACATGAACGAAAACAAATTTCTCATGGAGATTTATAATGGGAAATGTTTACATCTTTTCTCCATTCGGAATTACTCGGAACACCTCGCACAATTTTTCAATGTTATCATACAGGTTATTTCATGGCTGATGCAATGCAAAATCCCCATAGACTTTCTATTTTGGGTTGTGTATTGAAACCTGAAGCGGTAGAGGGGGCGTTTCAAAACAGATAATCTGGACATTTTTCATATTAGTGGATGAACGTAGTTTGAGCACAAAGATATTTATGATTATCGAAACATCAAGCGAAAAGTGGTGGAAGCAAAAACTCGGGACAGAGTATAGTGATGTTTCTTTGTGCTAAAATAATGACAGTGACCATTCTGTCACATTTGTCTTTTTCACCTTGAAACAACAGGACATTTTTTTTTTATTAAAAAAACATATTGGAACAAATCAACATCTTTTTTTCCAATCTTGTGTATATCATGTACAATTTAAGGTTCTTCATTTTTAGCAAGATATTCTCACATCACACAAATTGCAGCTCTCAATGAAAGGAGGTTTTCTCAGAAAATGTCATGCCAGAAGGCAGAAGTGCAGAAGTACATCTTACACAGAGAAAAAGAGAAATTACTGGAATAACATTTTTATCAGGAAAAATGTTTTGTAGAAATGTTGAAATCAATGCTATCAATCTCACTGCTGTTGTTGATTCCTTACTTGATTTTTTTCTCAAAGTTTTAGTCAAAAGTAGTTTTGATTAACCATAATGTTATATTATTTGACTGCCATTTATTTTTCAATTCTGTTGAAAAAAAATTAAAGATGAGTTTTCTAAATGAAATTGAAAGTTTGTAGATACATGTACATGTATAAGGTGACTTTTTGAATTTTCTTTACTCAAAGTTGAAATGATATGAGAGGAAATTCAAAATAGTTATGTACATGTAAACCTCATAAGCATGAAATACTATTAAAATAGATGTTTATTACTATTACCATATATATTATTAATATATGTCATCATTACCTCAAATTGTTATTTTATTGGGTATAAAACCGTTAATTGTTTTGTACATTTTGTATATAAATTTCAGTGTACATTTTTGAGATGTTTGATCATACATTTATAAAAAAAAATCTTAATACAGCTCCATTTTGTGGCTTTCTTTTGCAATATAACATAAAAAATCAGTTTCTGTCATTTTAATTGAAGATTTTTTTTTATTTTTTCATTTGTCAGACTTACACTATTGAGTTGACTCCATATTGACCCTATTTTGTATTAAATTTGGGTATTAAATACATGTATCATGTTTATATGAGTTATAATAGGGAGGAAGGGGAAGGGGCCTTAACCGTTCCCCATCCCCAGGATGTGTGAATTAGATATACATTTTTAGTGAGAATGAAGGCATGCTGCAGCTTTTTTTCCCACTATACCCCCTACCCCATCATCATACACCAGTAATAGAAAAAGAGTTAATGACTAATTTTCTTTTATTTTAAATTGCTTATTCTTTTTTGTCAAGAGATATGTGGTATGTCAAGATTTATGACTCATGAAAATTTGTGCATTTTAATACTGATTGTTAACATACATGTATAATTATATATAAAAAAAATACATGTGATATTATACTAGGGATCTTGCAATCAATTGCAGAATTGCCAATCGGTTATTTATAACTCATTTTGAATGATTAATTTGTTAATCATTTTGAAAATAAAGACATTTCTAAATACATGTATAACATATTATCAATATTTTTTGTAGATTGATTTTGTAACTATTTAGGGCCCCACTCTGCAGATGCCCTATAGTGATAATTCTGTCCAATTCTGCTGATCATGTCAAGATACATTTAAGACAAATTGGCCCCTGCCCCTTGGGTCATTCCCCCACCCCCCGGAGTTGTTTTTAAACAACCACTCCCCTCCCCTCCTCTTATATAGAAAACATGAATAGTTGAATATTTTCAAAATATCCTTAAAATCATCGAAATCCCCACTCCTAAACCATATATATTTTTGTTTCTTGAACCATGACCATGTCAAGGCAAATCTTTTTGTGGTATTAGTAGGTCATGGCATCTGGGGGTCACCTTAACTCCACCCCACCCTCCCAAAATCAAAAATGATCAAATAACTTGAAAAAAATGCTTGTGATCCCCACCCCTAAAGCATATATATTCTTCCTCCTTATGCATCTTATGGTACATTATTTCAATCACAAGAGATAAGAGGAGGTCCAGGAATTAGGTTTTTTATGGGACGGAACATCATTTGCAGATAGCATTGACCCTTAGAATCAAATTTTAAATTTGATTCTGAGGGTCAATGCTATCTGCAAAATGATGTTCCGTAATTATATTTCTAAAACCTTATTGCAAATATATAGCTCAGCCTCTGTTATATCCCTATAAATGATGTGGCTATTCATTAAATCATGAGAGGAGTTCTGGGAAGTAGGTTTTTTCAGGAGTGATAGACGTCAATTTTCAGCTTCTATTTGACTCCCTGGATGAAATTTAAATTTTTAAAACCTTATTGCATGACTATATGACAGCCCCTATCATACCCCAAGATATGATGTGGCTATTCATTAAATCATGAGAGGAGTTCTGGGAAGTAGGTTTTTTTTAGGAGTGATAAACGTCAATTTTCAGCTACTATTTGACTCCCTGGATGAAATTTAAATTTTTAAAACCTTATTGCACATCTATAGGACAGTCCCTATCATATCTCAAGAGATGACATAGCTACTGCATAAATTGTAAGAGAAGTTCTGGGAACCATATTTTTTTTGCAAAAAAACGTCATTTTTTGATGCCCACAGACCCCCGTGATAAAAACAAAAATTCTGAAACATGATTACACGTCAACATGACACCCCGAAGCATATCCTATTAGATCATTAGGCTACTGCAAAAAGAAATTGACGTTTTTTGAAACCAGACTTTTTGTAAAAAAAACGTCAGCCATTTAATGACCCCCAGGACAAAATTGAAATTTCCGAAACCTTATTGCGCATCTATAGGACACCCCAAAACATATTCCAAGAGATGATTTGTCTACTGTTGAAAATGTAAAAGGAGTTCGAGGAAGAAGGTTTTTTGGCAAAAAACGTCATTTTTTACCAATTATTTGACCCCCGGGACTACCAGAGAATTTTTGAAACCTTTTTGCAAAACAACATGACACCCCAAATCATACTCCAAGTGTTCAGTTTGCTGGTTTATAAGATGTAAGAGCAGTTTGAGAAAATAAAACGTGACAGACGGACAGACGAACAGACGGAACAGGGTAACAACAATATACCCGAACTTTCTTTAGAAAGTGCGGGTATAATTAAAGGAATCAATAGATGACCTCAAACTGTATGATGTATGACATTTGACCTCTAAATATGACATTGATATTAATTTTACTGTGCATGAATAATAAGGGCTCCTTACCGTACATACGAGTAAAAATATCCAACAATGCTTTACAAAACACACGAAGATACATTAAAACAACTATCAGACAGTGTAAGTCCGCGGATATCCATAAATAGATATTACTAGTACATTTTTTCAGCATACAAATCAAGACTCCCACAAATCTGAAATTGGGAGGGTGGGGGGGAAATTCCCATTCACTCGGAGAATGCCTCTCTCTCTCTCTCTCTCTCTCTCTCTCGTGACATGTATTAAAAAGATGATCCGTGGATGAGCTGAGCACAGGCACCTGACGTTATTTTATTTTTTCTCAAAATGAAATATGTACCCTCTATATTATATTATAACACCAAGAAGGTATATATCTTCTATTATGAGAAATATATAACGTCAGGTGCCCGTGGGGCTGAGCTTGGGTTACCTTTCTTTCCCTTCTTTTTTGCGCAAAGCGGGTTGATCTATTTTTGTAAATTATGGAAATTACGTTCTGTGCGCGTACACACTACACAACAGGTTCATTGTGTCCACACGTGTAACCCGGGAAGATGCAGTCCATCGAGGAGAGTGACCAGTCCCCGGAGACCCAGGGAAACACCAGACGTATAGGGAACACGTGTGTCTCCATCAATCTCACATACGTCAAGAGTCGGCTCGGGATTTTCGAGGCCGCCATCATCGTAAGAACATTATTATGGTTTTAGATCAAGCGCAATTATTTCGAAACTCAAGATTCTGTCAACTTTCCAAAGCTGGTGTGGATCAGAATCCTCTGGCTCTGACTTGGGAAGATGGATATTGTGAAGGGTTGTATTGTTTTATTTTGATACACACTGTATATGTCACTTATTCGCCCTACAGAGGTGGATCTAGGTTATGTATCGATCGGGGGATGGCAGGAGATTTAAGTTTTCTAAGAAGTAGTGTTCGCATGAGGAAAATTCACGGGGTCCAGACCAGCAAACCAACTCTGACTAACTACCCACAATGCCTGATACTGATGACTGACTGACTGACTGGTTCATCCATTTTCAAGCGCAATTGTCAGTTTCGCTCGAAGCTGTGTGTATGTGTATTTTTTGCTAACGATTTCCTAAGGCCATTTGTTTATTATAAGACCGACGAACCCAAATTTTCAAGAATTAAAATTTAATATTTTTTTCTTTTTATAGATTTGAACTTCACCACAAATATAAGTAAATGTAATGACAGCTGAATGAAGTTAATCAAACTATTATTTTTGTATTTATCAAGACAATCGGCATAAAAACACAAAAAACCACAAGATTTCAGACAAAATAAATTGGCATTCTATTTTGGGGGATGATCAATCTTTATAGTACCTCAATAATTTGGGGGGAAATGTGTTTTTTAATTTATTTTTTTTTCCGACTTCCCTACAAATTATTGATATTTTGGTAAAAATTCTTGAAAAAATAACTAATCAAATAAATGGCCTAACTGTATTTTTTCAGATTCTGTCTTTGATATGCCTGATCTGCACATGGGCAGGTGCTAATCTAGTGTGTGATTATACATACGGGTCAAGCTACGGGTTCTTTGAGTTCGTCGCTGGCAGTGTCTTCTTGACAGACGTCATAAACTACTTGATATTTGCCTTAACTATCGATGAAAAATGGTGTATGAAATTTGTGCCTTGGCTAGTGTGGGTAAGACCAAATATCTCATATTTTTATAAATCTGTTGTTATATAGAAAGTTCAAATATTGATACAATTAGATACCATATTAATAAATTTATTTACGGATTGCAGCACTTTTTCATCGGGGCCATTTTCACCTTTTTCTACCTGATAGCTTCCATAGTGATGGCATCTCACACGTGCGGACAAGGTGGATACGCCGCGGCCGCTGTACGTATTGAACGGGTTGGGGGGGGGGGGGGGGGGGTTGAAGTGGGGATGGTGGATATTACGTTTGTTGTTGTATTAAATTGATGCATACTTACCAAAAGGTAAATCTCGAAATTGTTCTGCTTTACTTCTTCAGGTGTTTGGGTTCATCACCACCGTAGTGTCAGGTGTGGAGACGTACTTCCTGTTGCTGTCTCTGCGTCAGGACCACGCCCCCACCGATAACAAGATCCTCAATATGTTGGGGGTCCCTAAGGGCAGCAGCCAGTGCCCACAAAATTCCGACTACGACCGGGATATCTTACCAGAGCCAAAATACTGAGAAGTGTGTCACGGGTGTTGACACATACACAGTCCAAAAATCCAAGAATCCTCAATAATTACAGCTGAGTTAAAGATCTGTGACATCTTTGAGTACATATATCATGAATTACGGATATACCGTGTATATCTGTGTCAGTTATTCAAATGTCTGTGTTTGTAAAATGTGCCATAATTAATTACATGTAGTTTATTTTCAAAATACTCAGTTATATATGCTTTCGTTGTGTTTAATGTCAGCTAAATTTTCGTTAGATATATAAAAATGGAGACAATTTGAAATGCATGGTGCATGAATACGCAGACAATTGTGCATTGCGAAATCTCACTAAGTGACGTCAAATGAATTGGTCTACCTGTCTTCATACTCATATTCACTACCCTTAGATTACATAAAAATTTTGAGCAGAGGAGAGGTTAAACACGTTTTCGCATTTCCGCTCATAGACTTAATATTGAAAGAGAATATCAAGGCATTCCTCGACAAGAAAGATACTGAAATAGATGTAATGTCAAATCAGTTGATGATGGAAAACACTTTTTATTCTCATGTCATCATAAGAAGGCATTAAGAGATACTCTGTATAATCTAACTAATGATTCTTGTAAAAATTTTAAATATATTAATGGACAATGACCAAAAATTACACAAGCTTATGACAAATGAAGATATACTTGTACAAGTCAGTAAAATGATTCTTAACAGTAGAGTATCTATACTTATAAATTAAAACATTTCGCCAATAAACTACAAAATGCCTGCACCAGAGTAACTGTTTACACCTTTGCTATTTCAACATGTGGGAGTTGATGTCCGGTAGCTATAATTGAATTTTACCTGATGAGCAATTACTGTAAAATAAATCAAAAACCTACTTTCATTTTCGATTAACCAGCCCGAAATAGCAAAAATGAGAGTAAGGTGTTGGATACGCTTTGGCGGATCCAAGTCAGTGGAAGTTTGCATCTATATACTTCCAGTGAAATAATATTGAATGGTTACGTAAAGAATATATTTACTGGGGACTTATTTAGGATATACATAGAAATTAAGATTTGACCAATATTGAATAAATAAAATGAGCCAATTCGTTTCTTAAATGAACGATTTTAGTTTTGATGGATAGAACTTTTCAGAACAGGGTAACTAAGAACGCGGGTTGGCTAATTAACGTCATGGCGTAGGACGAGTTCATCATGCATCGCTGGCAGATATCTTGAATCAGACATCTTTGGTAAAAATGGGCCAATTTGACGAGATTTTTGTTTTGAAGGAAATAACTTTACAGAACGCAATGCTGAAAAAGCCGCGAGTTGACTAATTAACGTCATGGTGGAAAGTGTAGGGCAGATAACTTGGATCTGACAACTTTAGTTTAAGATATGCAAATCAAATTTAATATGCATACCCCTTTTAAATTACATACATTTTTTACACCATGACAGATTGGTAGTAAACTTTATACATTAATTTGTGAACCATGAACAAACTGTGTTAACAACTCCACGTCTACATGAATAAATGATGTATGCATAAAACAGGAAAGTTGAATTTATTTCGGGGGGGGGGGGGGGGGGGGGGGTTGATAGTCTTTTATCTGATATTCTTATTTGGGACAGTGATAGCAATTATATGGAAATTTTACCTAAAGAACAAAATTCTTATATTAACAATAAGTTAAAACAAACAGGGATTTTTTGCTATTTGTAATATCGAAACTTGTATGAATGTCTCCAATTTTTAATTTTTTTTTTTACAAAATCTTTATTTTTATTCAAGTGTCATTAGATTTTTATTATGTACTCTTGCCATAGAATGTGCCTCCTTGTTTATTTACATACATAGATGTGTAAGTTTATCTGTGACACCATCTTAGTTATTTACACTTCTGAGAAAAAAATCCAATTTTATAAACTGTTATTTACCAGTTTGTGGAGCACATAACAAAGGCAACCATTTTTATTTGTTGTGCTTTGATTCTTTGAACTGCATTTCTGATTTATAAATGCTTTCTTGTTTAAAATCTCACCATGAACTTGACTCCAAAACATTTTGGTGTGTGTGTTTTTTATATATATATATATTTTTGGTCAATTAGTTAATTTAGTATTTATACATATATAAGTGGTATAAAGACTTGCAGTTTAAGAAATGAATAAAACTAGAAATTATTGAAAAGCTCATACATACCTATATTCAAAATTAAAAAGATTTTGATTTTTTAGCGGTACAAAACATAGCAATACTGGTTCCTGCGTTGTTCATAAGATATTACTTTAGAGGAAAGGCACAAGCAATATACAGCTAAAATGACTTGCAATAAAAGGAGTATATATAATAATAATAACAGTTTCTTTACCGAGTATTACTTAGAAAAAAAGAAAACATATCTGAAGTATAGATTTAATGAAGATAATCCTTTTTTCAGATATAAAGAAAAATGATGTGCATGTTTTGAACCCAAGAATTGAAGAAATAAAATTAAAAAAAAAACTAGCTTCTCAATTCTAAACGCCGGACTAACCCCTCGGGTAGCTGCAGGTCTGTAACTCCCGCTCTGAAAAAAATTCCGATGGACGACCTGGGAGCTACAGTGCCTCCCTTAGTAAAAATCTGCAATTTACGGAGCACAAAAATTTGCGCTAGTTTTGGCCCAAAGACCGGGAGCTACAGAACTGCAGCTACCCCTCGGGCAACATAAAGCAAAACACTATACTAAGACTTACTTTAGTCAAGCAATGGATAAACACGAGCATGCTTCACATTCAGTCCAATAGAGACCAAACCGCCGCGAGCTGTCAATCATTTTGAAGAGAAACATGATGTAGTGAAGTGTAAAGAATAAAGATACTAGTACATCATCTTTGCAAATATTACTGATGCTTTAAAGAATGGGAGAGTATTTGATAATAAGTGATTGGTGTAAATCAATCCGTACCCAGACAATGGAGAGATATGGATATATTGACAAATCATGATCAGTGTCCATGAAAACAAAGTTTTAAGATGATCTTTGGACAGGATCCATGCCGTTCTTATGTTTGGACAAACTTATTGCGTGTACTTAGATAACATATATCATATAGGAAATCTTCGAGAAACTCGCATTTAGCATTTAGACGTCTCCTAAGATGTTTCTATTTAGGACACATCACAGTCCTGATATATTTTCATGGATATTCCTTTTGCACTTGATGCATGTCAGAATAGAACATATTGGAGGAAAAAGTTGAAAAATTCCAAAGAAGATCTATTCGAATCAGTAATTTGGGATAATTTTAATAAATTTATTAAATACAATCCATATGAAACAAAGAAAATCGACTTATGAAACTATTTGCAATACATGTACTGGACAACCATTTTGCATCAAGATCTTTGTAAATCAACTTTTGAGGTAAGACCATTTCACTCTTATTTCATTAATAATAAGAATAAGTATTATTCTTCCTCAAATATCTGATATATAATAAGACACATGCTTCTGATGTATGTTTTAAAAAATGTGGATACGAGTTTTTAATGCGCTTCAATTTGATTCACAACTATGAAAAAACAAGAAAACGCTGGCAGAATATTCATAGAAAGTGAACAATTCTTCTCAAGCAATTGCAGTAATTTTATGAGCCTAATCAGCCCATTCAGAGTATAAAATAATGAATGAATGAATGAGTGAAGAAATGTGTATACAAAAAGACATGTATATCTTTTGAATTACCTTTGCATGGGAATAATTTGAGAACTTGCAAACTCTTATCAATTAAATATCAAAATACACAGATTCACAAATAGATTTGATTACACAAAGTGACCAGAGTAATGGTACTGTCGGGGGAAAAAGATTGTGTTACCTCACACTCCATTACAGTAATGGCAGGAAACAGGGGCGACAAATAGACCCCCATGTACCAGCTGATGTGTTTTATCTTAATAAACTCCTCAACTTTATTTCCATTTTAAATTGGATTTTTGGGATTAAATGACGGAGAGCCTGTCCTGGAGCGCCCTGGGTCATCATTTGTCGCGCCTTTTCTGTACAAAATCGACACCTTCATTATCTGTTATCGCTACTATCTACAGGTATATACATGGTCAGGTGAGGCCCGCCCCGCCCCCTTTCCCGGCTCGGTAGCGCGGGAACCGGTATTGTCATGTTCTGTACTTCGGATGTCAAGTGTCGTTCGCGCGTTTTCACTATCAATGTATAAAAAAATTCATATTTACACGGAATTTCACTTGCTGATAAACTGGTTTTTATGCAAGTACTGTTCACTGTGCAAACATCGCTTGTTTCTGACACATTTTTAAACAAACATTTCATTTAACAATATAAGTAAACATTTTTTGGATAAAGCACAAGAAGAGAACAATACCCATCGTTGTAAAATAGAATTAAAGAAATTTTGTATTTTTCATATAGTCTTCTCCACACACGGTACTCAATAAAAATGATACTATAATTATTGAATAATTCTAAATGTTACATTTGTTGTTTTATTTCATTGTGATTTGGATATAAGTATGTGTACAATATATCATATAAAAAGTCTGTAAATATTTAAGCATGTTTTTTTTTTTTAAAATTATGTTTATATATTTACACAATTCCTTTTTTGTAATGTGTACATTATTTCATGACATCACAGAATATAAAATTTCAGTATTGTATATTCATTTGTACAGCATATGTATTATCTACATATTTGGTCAGAATCTTGCAATTCTTATTCTATGTCTACCACTTTACGAAACAAGACAAAAATGTCCTTGGTCTGTTGAATATAAAGTCTCATGCATAAAAAGTTAAAATTAATTTTTGAAAAAAAGTATAAGGTAATTGATATAATATTCCAAGCAGCACGATTTCAAAGGAATTGTGAAATTATACGGGTATTTCTAAACAACAACTTTATTTTTCGATCCTTGAAATATACCTATTGTGTTTTAATTGAATTTCAAAACACTGGTATTAAATACATGTATTTCCAGGTGTAATATTTCAGTTTTATGCTCACATGCATAAATTCAATGACTGATAAACAGTAAATAAAAAGTTAATTTAAGATCAATGGGACGGAAAAATAATTCACGGTGGCTGACTCCGCTCATTGCGGAGAGTGAGGAACGCCCACCGTGTAAGTTAACCCGAGTCGCAACCAATCAAAATTCACACCTCGGAATCAGCAGACGATTAAAAAGTGCGCATTCTCCAAAATATTTTAATCAGTTTGCAAAGTGTTTCAGTTGATATTTCATGCTTGGGACTGCTCTAAATCTTAATCAAAAGTGAAATTTTATCAAAAATACCTACATAAGAATGGATTTATCGTTTCGCGGGGAAAGAAAAGCAGAGTCACCAGTATCCAGACTCTCGCAGAAAGCCAATGCCTTTTCCATAGACTCGCTGCTTGGACAGAAAGTACCAAAACAAGTGGAGGATAATACATTCAATGGGGATCAGTCAAATTTGTCATTTTCAGGACCAACAAATCCAAAACACGCAGACTTACCACCAGGTAAACATTTGCTCACTTAGATCCTCAGTATTTCATACTTTTTTATTTAACCCATTAATTCACAAAATGGAATTCCGTCATTAGATTTTATTACATTATTTATTATTTCACATTAATTGAAATTCAGCGATAAATTTGAGATCTACTTGCTTTTTTTTGGGAAAGTTAAGAAACAGAATTGACGGAAACAGAAAGTTCTTTCTTTGACGATGATTGAATTAAACATATTATGGTATTTAAATGAATTTCAAATTTCACCAGACGACATTAACGACACTCACCTACCCTGCACATCTTTGGAGGCCCAACAGCCCAGCCCCTCTGTTTCCCCCTGTAGAAGCTCGGACAGCGGCTCCCCCGTGGTCCCCATAGAACACTACACCGAAGATTCTCCGGATTTAGCCGACGTCAGATGTCGCCTGGAGTCTAAAGATCTTTGGAAAAAGTTCCATGAGCTCGGCACAGAAATGATCATCACAAAATCAGGAAGGTTTGTATATATTTAATATTCTTTTATCGAGTCCGTTTTAAAAATCATGATTTTTTTTTTTTTATGAAAAGGGAACGCCAATGAACAAATCATTTCTATTCCTTTGAAATAGGCATTTAGCATGCATAACAGCTGGGCATTAGGGTATAAACGAAGAAATTTATATTCGAGACTCTTAGCAAAAAAGCGTAAATTTTAAACCCACCGTCTCAGTTGAAGCTTCTTTTAATTAAAATGATTTAATCTATAGTCATTTTTTTAACAAAAAGTATTCATCTACTCTTTGAATAATAAATCCAATAAGACTTATGTATTAGAAAATTCTATATACATTGTATATTTAATGAATGTTCTTGCGAAAAAGGGTTAAATAAAAGTTTAACAGTTAAAAACATTTTAATAAATTTGTCTTTCGTAAGTCGGATCTTAGTTAAACATTTTTATGACCACAAGAACAAATTCACACACCGTTACATATATATCACTGATTGATTTTTCAACCAAGCAGAAACAATGTTATTGACACTCTAAGAGATGTCGGAATTGAAGCCGCTGGCCAAAATGTCTTGTTTATATTTGGTGACATTGACAACAAACGCGCGAGATGCTGAGATGATATCTGCAAAATTCTCGGCATTGGTGTCAAATTCAACAAAACAACTCGTGTATTATCTTTTAGGACTTCAAGTTTATTTTGATTTAGTACAGCCTGCGTTTTTTGGGCACAACAGCTATCGCATTGGGAGCTAGTCAGAGACGAATACGAGATACCTTCTTCTTATCATATGTATTTTGCCAAAATTACTCGGACTCAAAATACAGTTTGTTCAACGCAGGGGAAAAAGATATCATTTAATACGATTGTTATTCGAAGACACAATAAAAAGATATTAAATGTGATAATGAACACGTCAACATACCTAAGTGTTAACTTGGTCTTATCAAACTAAGACAAAGGCTGCATTCATTAAGACTGCTAAAGCGGCCATTTGTTGATAGGCTGAATAAAAACAGATATCATCAGCTATTCAACTACCAAGAATCATTCTGATAGATTGCAGGATTCCAAAAAAAGCAAGGAATCGGTTGTCTTTGTTGTTGGGGCAGTCAGCGCCTGCGCCTTGTCATCGCCGGGGTCCCGTCTCATATTGTTACAGACTTAATTACACATTAGAGAAAAACAAGCACCTGTTTTGTCTTCTCTTTCAACAAGAAAATCTCTTCGTAATTTTTTCCTCTTCCAAATTGCATTGCTCAGTGTAAGGTTAGAGATGTCAACACATAAATGCAGATACAATCGGAGCCATAATCATTACATAAAACGCGATACCACTCATCCAAACGAAGCATTTACTTGCGCTGGCGACTAGAATTGAGTTTGACTACCCAGCATGTAATGACTTGGTCTATTTTAGCCCTGAACATAACAGCAAGGTTAAATCTCCGCACCCCCGCTCCAAAGATGTGGCGTTGTGCACAAAAACTGTCATTTACAAATTAGATCGGACCGGAACGAGTTCCCTCACGCAAAGCTTACACCCGATCTCCCCTGGCCTCCCATCACTTTCGACAGAGGACGGTATTTAGTGTGACCGCGAAGAGGATAGAGTTCTAGTTTATGGGTGGGGGCGGGACGTGTGAGCATTTGTCTTATGTTTTTGTACAAAGTTGACGTTTTAAGTAGCGAACGGTGATATAAGACACGGATGCCACGACAAAATTTACATCTCTAATTAGAGTCTTTGAATTGTTCAGAAGGGAAAAGATAACAGACTATATGCTATTTTGGTTTGCTGACTATAATTATCCCGAAATTCTGGTTACAGTTTATTTTTCTTATTTCAGACGCATGTTTCCTACCTTGCGCGTGTCCTTTAGCGGACTGGAGCCTGACCAAGAATATATCGTTGCAATGGATATTGTACCCGTAGACAACAAACGTTACCGATACGCCTATCACCGATCAGCGTGGCTGGTGGCGGGAAAAGCCGACCCACCTCTCCCCTCCAACATCTATGTCCACCCAGACTCCGTCTTTACCGGAGCGCAACTTCAGAAACAGATTATCTCTTTTGAGAAACTTAAGCTAACCAACAATGTGCTGGACAGGGCCGGACATGTAAGATTTGTACCTAACAATTTAGTGTTGAGATTTCATCATAGGTTTTTTTTTGTTGCTCAAATCCACTAAACGATTTTATTTTCTTTGATTGTAGATAATTTTGAATTCCATGCACAAGTACCAGCCTCGTATTCACATCATCAGGAAAACATCAACTACACCTAATCCTCTGACGTCACTGAAAATGACGGACCACAAAACGTTCTCTTTTTCTGAGACAGGATTCATTGCAGTAACCGCTTACCAAAACCAGCTGGTGAGAACAACTTTATACAGTCACTTCACCATACAAAGATTGAATGATATTTGGTTTTTTTTTCAATTTCGTTTTCATTTTATTATTTATTATCTACTATTTCAGATTACAAAGTTGAAAATAGACAGCAACCCTTTTGCAAAAGGTTTCAGAGATTCCAGCAGGCTATCAGACATAGAAAGGTACTTAACCTACAGCTTATTCCACTTGCTGAATACTATTCTAATGTTTACAAAGACATTTGACAGCAAAAAAGTAGGTATACATGACTGAATATTTATTTCATTTCGCAGAGAAACGATGGAAAGTCTTTTGCAAAGTCAGACACAGACAAACATGATGCCTTTCAATGATGAACTGAGCAAACAAAGACAAACGATCTTTCGAGGCTTAGGAGGTGGGTCTTTTATCTGCCTGTGAATTAAGGACGTAAACAAAGTTTAGGAAAATTTAGTTTTTCCCACTGTATAATCGACGTTTAAATCAATGACTTTTGCCTCTTTTTCAGATTCAGAGCTTGCTTTATCACTGTTACACGGAGCTAATTTAGTGGCGGGCTCTGGTTCACTGAGTCCATCATTGGGAAACTCAATCAACAGAAGATTGTCCCTACCTTTATCGCCTCTCTATTATACCGAATCCTTACCCAATCAGGAGATCCTACGTCATCAGTTTGTCAACCAATCAGCATCGTCTCCCATGTTATTACCAACACACAGATATCATCCGTATCTCAAATGATGCAGTTTTTCTTATTGTTAAATACTTGCATTTATCCGAATGCTTATTTGCATGAAAACACTTAAATGAAAGGCTGCGGAAACCAATGGTGCTGGACATTGTCACGTGAAATATACGAATATATAGATGTCAATATTTGTTATATTTTCTAGTCAAAATACATGTATGATTTCATTGTCATGAAAATAAAACCTGATGAAAAAAAATCGGTGTTTGATAAATGATACTTAACAGACACCACAACAAGCGGTATAATGTAAACATAATATGACTTCAGATCATCTTTGATAACAGCGAGGTTAGAAAATGGTATACAGGTACAGTTACATGTATTATTCATAAAAAAATAGAGTTTATCTAAAAAAAAAAGATACACTTTTTGATCAACTTGAATTATCAAAGAAGTATCGAGTCTGCTGAGCAATCGCTGCAAAATAATCTTTTTTTTTTTATTTTCAGCCATACTAGTCAATTTAAGGGTTGTTCTATGAAATCGCTAACTTTCACAGTTTTTTATTATTATTATCTACAAATTCATTTAGATCACGGCCATATAATTTGATTTAGAAACTCTCATTAAGTCCATGATATCTCAGACACACTCTCCATCTGCATGTTTACGTAATATACCATTGATTTGTTTACGGGTGTTGCTCTAGTTGTAGCTACCATGTAAGTATCCACAATTCCACATTAAAATGAGTACACACAGAGGTAAAAAGATAAGGAAAATACACTTTGCTCCACCTTTAAGTCATACACCGAGCATCTAGGTTGGCATCAATATTTTGATATAGAAGTTTACAAACGCAAACTCATAAATAAGAATTAAAACTAAAAGTTTTCTTGTTTATTTTCTGTTCGTGTTTAGTTTTCTCGGACAGATATTTGGGATTGTCTTCGAGATGCTAAAGGAAATATATCAATACATTCATGTATACAATGAATAATTGTGCTTTTACTTCAATTGGTATCCGTAATTGTGTGCGACTGAATGGTCAATATATCGGGACTCCTTGCTTTCCAAATATAAGTATGAATATTTTTGCAGAGATGATTAACTAAAATTGGAAATGTACTTGCTAAAATCGGGGAATCAAAGGTAAAAAGGAAAAATGTCAGTTTCTAAATCATATATAATACATGTTTCATTTTAAGTTTATTTATCAACCTAACTGATCTTTAAGCAATTTTAGGCGTTGAATTCGTTGAAAGTGTCTTATTTCAGAATCCTTTTTTTGGTTTTTTATTTTTTAGAAAATATTTTCAGTTTACTATGTTGTAAGCAAATGTTATACTCGTTCTATTCCGATTTCTTTTTTGTGTTGATCTTATTTCCACTCGCGTTCTTTGTTAACGACACGTGTATTTTCGTTGTAATATAACTTTAATTTTTGATATTTGTTTAATGCATTCATACTCACTTAATACATATTGATACATACTTTCCAACAACTCACAGCGTTTTAATAAAGATTTATTTTTTTAAGTACGGAAATTATTTTGTTCCAAATAGGTTCTATGAACCTGAATACTTCACATGGCCACAGAATACTTCCAAAAAAGGCTACATGTAGTTACCCGAGTAAACACCAAGATGAAAAAGTGTGCTTTAGATACAACAATCTAAATTCGAACTATTTACAGTGTATATGTTTGATTAAAAAATGCAACCAGCAAACCGGATCTTACCGTTCTAATTTACTTTCTATTGATACATTTATTTTGTTTACGTGTATATAAATTATATTAGTAATGTACAATATCGTTATTTGTTGATTACTTCTGATATTCTTTGCAAAACCTTTTTTCTTAATTTAAGTTAAAATTTGAACGCACAGTGTACATAAGAAGAAACGAATGTATTGGTTCGTAAAATTTAATCTTACCACTTTATTTTTAGAGGTGGTATTTCTTAAATGATGCCACAGCAAATGAAAATATTGTTTATAATGGTATTATTTGTTATTTAATGCATTTAATTCTTATATACGTCAAAGATGATTTTTATCCAATGTGTTATTGAAAATTAATGAACACATTTTGCAAACTTTATAAGTGTAAAGCTTTTAGACCAAGCATGGTCCTTTCTGAACCTAACCATCATCTTAATCCCAGTAGAAACACGTGCTCTTTTCCCTCGCAATGACCGAAGTTTTCTCGCATGCTCCCCACGTGTATCATCATTAACGAAACCATCGACACCTGTTTTCTACCTGTCAGGTAATTCTAGATAGGTAAGAATCCCCGAAGTTTCAATCAAGCCTTAATGACAGATGCACACGATGGTATCTCTTTGCCAGAGTAGAGGACCGCGCAGTGGAATGGACGGAATACAATGGGGGTCCATGACTCGAGTCAGCTGTTTCCTCTGGCCTAAGACAATGCCAGGCCTGTTTCTGAATGTGATAGAAGATTACAATCAATTAAACGATTGGCACTTTATAAAACGCATCGATTGGTATCCGATTAAATGATTTTCCGTTAATATAGTTGAAGTGACTAAGTTTTATGGTATTTGGTGTGTACAAGTATTAACTTAGACGATGCGTCATCCTCCCATTCATGGCTTTTTAAAATCCCACTCCGAGAGTAAAACACAAAATGCCAACTAACCTTTAAATCACAGATATTTGTAATATTGATAATTTCACACACAAGCATGTGTTTGAGAAAAACAAATTACAATCACGATCTTTTGATCAAAGTTGAGGTTTTTCTCTTTGTTCGACTTTCGACGTGCTTCATAATATTGATATGAGCATGTGAGCAGGGTATGTAGTGTTCAGAATTAGGGATAAAATGGAAACATTTTTTGGAATTAATCATCGCCGTTGCTTGATAGTTTTTAATCTATTCTATTAAGTAATGAATTTTTAGAATTTTAGATGTTCATTCCAAAAATTATCCAGAAAATAAAATAAAATTAAAATTAGATCTTTGATCCGCTCCAAGTATATTTCTACACAGAGGTCTCTTTGTGTAGCGATCTACTTGAAGCGCATCAAGGATATAATTTTAGTTAGATTGAAAAAATATAAAATATTTTTACAATCCACAGTAGATAAGTGACGAGTTGTCACAATCAAATTCTAGTAAATGAATGAGACAAGTAACCAAAATTGATTTTCTAAAAAAGAAAAAGAAAGTAAATAAAAGTCCCATATCAAATGAAATAAAATATATTACCAACGAAATGATTTCCAACCCTGTCCAAAACCTACATCTTGTACAATGGTGTACATATGCTCTTGGCATGGAGCATAATTATACTTATGAAAAAAAGGAAATGATACTTGAGGCGCGATTTCAAATTAATTCTATTCAAGCTTTCGGGTTGTCCTTTTTTTTATTTTCGATTTTAAATATCAAAAGTTACCAGTGTTCTTATTGTTTCTGGTTTTCTGTTGTTCGGATTTACAGAAAGGTATATTGTTATCCGTTACTGTATGGTCTCATCTAGCAGCAGCAGAAAGAAAACAACTTTGCTTCATTTAACCACCATTTGATTTTTATAATGATGTTATATATATTTCAGCTTCAGTGAGTAACATTTACACAAATATATGAGGATTTACAGATTAACAAAAATGTATGCTACAAGATCCTTTATTTCAATGTCTTCGAATTCCCATCCATAACCTACAGTCTATACAATGTGAAAGTAATGCCATTTATGTGATGCTACTACAATATGTTCATTCTCTCAATATCTCTATAAACATCATAAGAATTTCAAATTAAAATTCTCCAAAAAGGGAGTGAAAGAAAAATTCCAAGGCATCTTGTGAAAGTTAGTGACATTTTACTTACATCTATAAAAGATAAAACTACAATGTATTGCGCTGCTCGACGAGATGAAATGCAATATGTTTGAACATCGTTGACTGTAACAAACGGCCTCTGTTTCCGCTCTCTGAAGTGTCTAATTGCAGATAAGTGTTTTGGCACTGACAACCAGACATGGAGTTTCTCTGAGGCTGCAGATAAGTCCCGTCCTCTGGGGGTCCCGGCAATGCTCGAGGAACATCATCAACACTGGGGGTCAGGATCCTTTAGGGGTGAAGGCGTCTGGGTGCTCTTACTCTAATTCCTTGTGGTGACCTTTCAGTGTTAAAGAAATGCCAGTTTTGACGTAACATCTCTACTGTTTATTAATAATATGTAATATTGTTGATAACTTTCTAAAGTATGGAAGGAAATCGACGTCCTCAGCATATGCCCTGTGTTATAAAATATTGTCTGCGAGATATAACCCTAATTGCAAGATATTGAACATATTTTACTCCATGATGTTGCGAGGGAGTTTTACGGAAATACGAAGCGTTATCGTGTTCTTTGAATAACTATGATAAATTGCGGTTTCCTTGATGATAACAAAAGGTGAAAAACATTTTTATTTCAATTTAACAAACTTGCGAGGTATGAACGATTAGACTACAATTTGCGTGCAAGGTTTCAGATATGGTGTAGAGAAAAATGAACCAAAGGTAAAGCGATTGCAAACTTTACACGTCCATGCAAAAAGTAAACATTGACAAGTTAATTGAGCGAAAAATTCGGGTAGATTAGCGTGCAAGACAATTTCTAAATCCAACACCTGCAGTTGGTGGTTTTCAGCAGCCCCGGATTTCGGGGGGACACACATGGTAGCCACAGTTGCCTTCTATTTGTACGGACAGTGAATACAGTATGTGTTAGAATTCATCACACCTGGGCTTATCTTGGCGGGCTGATATCGTCGTCGAAATCGCCCTCTCTGATGGCCCTGATAAGTAAGAATGAGAGAACCACAATCACTCATTTTCGCTGATTTTCTGCTCTGACCCTGAGGTGGCTTCGTAATCAGCTTTTGTTTGAAGTATAATTTAAATGTTCACACCTTACTCGGATTTCCAGGTGAAATTAACTTTACCCTAACATTACAGTAAAGTCCATTCAAGCACTCCACTTATTCCCACGTGTAGCAACTATTCTGGCAGTGTTCTTAATTATGGGGGACACGGGATCAGGCTCCACACACGGTGGTCTGGGGACCATATACCTTCGCCCCACTTCGCACTTTCATTTCAATCAAACATGCGAAGTGTTAAAGATTGAACAAAAACATTGAACACTTAATTATAGTTTTCAATTTTGATAAATTCCTGACCTGCAAAAAGTAACCAAATTTTAAATCTAAACGAATAGAATTGCATTTGTTTATTTTCAAATTTCACATGAACTTCTTCGTGATCAGCATGTATAGAATCGCATAAAATACATAACAGTATGATCTTAATATAAGTTTTAACACTTTGAATCAAAGTTACCTGCATAAAATTTAAAATTTTAGACATTCTATTTCTAGAATACAGGAATATTGTGATTGTTTTTCACGCATATATGAATTTCTATTTAGCTGAAAATTATGTTAATAATTTATACTTTTGACACGGCTATTGTAATTGCATTTTTCTGATAAAGTCAAAAATGTAAACTTCATGTAGAAAATATAGACTATTTCACAATTTACAAGATATATCTTACACGTACATTTGTAGGATAGAGTTCTTATTCAATTTTATATTACTGATCTACAACTTTATTTATTCTTCACTATTTGTTAGAGCTTATTCATTCTGCATTCATGCTACAGTTTTTAATAATTCATAAAAAAAAAAAAATAGTTTTAATGTGAATACGCAATATGATTTATAAATGAACCTGTCTATACTCAATGATTTCATTAATTAGAATAAATATGTTGCTAAAATGTAACAGAGGGCTATCTCAAGTATGTTGCTAAAATTTAACAGGAAGTAACCTGTAGATAATTAAGGACTTTGATTTAACACTAGGAATGATAATAGTGACAATGATAATATAAAACTTAGATTATCATTCTAAAAAAATTACAAAATATTAAAATGAATAAAATAGATTTCTTGAAAAGTACTGCCCTGAATTCAAAACTGTCCAAATCCAAATTCAAATTCAGATCCAAATTCAAATTTAGAAATGTTCAAATGTCCAAAGTGTTCAAGAGGTTTAAGCATTTTATTCAAAGGAAACACATGGATTGAAAGTGAATATATATTTCCTTTTCCCCCATGTAAATTAAGTTATACTAAACTTTTAGCAGAAAGAATGAATGTTTGGACTTTACTACCACAATTAATTTTGTTGTTATTTGGGTTTTCTATTATGGTATTTTATCATCATTTTTTTACTTTTATTCGTACAATTATTTTATTTATTTTACTTATTTTATTTTTATCTATATTTCATTATTACTTTTTGTTTATTTATTTATTTATTTATTTATTTATTTATTTATTTATTTATTTATTTATTATTTTTTTTTTCATAATACAAATCATGAAAATAAAGACAAGAACAGAAATATGCAGTTTTGGGAAACTGAATGTTTCTTTGTAAAACACTTATGTATTTTAACCTTTAATATTGTTGGAGAGTGCACAGATAAATGTAGTTAATATCACCAAACGATAATGTAAATAACCCGTCTTTCTTTTTTTTTAAAACATGTTCACTTATGTAATATACTGCTACTTGGCATTATACTTAAATGGACAAATATTCAATGTCATCTGAACAAACACATAACCGATTATTAAAGATAAATTCCAATATACTTCCTGTTATTGCATATATGTCATATAAGTCTTATTTCTCGTTAATTTGATAAAAAAAAAAATATGTAAAATTTAATCACATTTGCAAAGGGAGAACTAAACACAGCGGGGTTATCTCTCTTTGTGTAATCATCACAGCTCATGTGTTGCATAGATCCACCAACATGGGATTTTTTTTTTCAAAAAGGTGTTAACAAACATAATGAAATAATACAGAATTAAATGATTAACTCCAAATAAGTTTTATGCCAACTGCAATGCAACACAGAGGCGAATATGTAAGAAAAAAATATAGCAAAACGTACACATGCTGTAATACATCGTCATATCCAGTATAACTTCAGTGACGTAGTAGTATGATGTTATGTTTGTTCTGTAATTTTATTCTGAATTTATCAAAAATAAAGTCTAGACATTTGACATACATATATAACTCATTGCACACTCATCCACTAAGAATATTTTCATCACTGTCTTATGGGACCGACAGACACACGTTGTGTGGTTCTTCAGCAGACATCGTCTTCGAAGACTGTTGTTTTTATACTGGTCTGTCATATAAACCAAATGGTGTCAGAATATGAAGAAGACAATGTCAAGGTCAAATTGATCAACCAATGTCAATACCAATTAAGGTGAAAGTAGTTAAACGACACAGTGTTACATGTACATGCTCGCTGCTGCAAAAATGATAACAAATTAAATGGTCATATATTCATGGCGTCTAAAACTTAACACATTCTTATAAATCCTAGGAAGATAGTATATGAACAATATGTGTATGGAGGAAAGTTTGAAACAATGTTGTATATCAGTCTGGAACGAATAAAACTCCCTGATAGTCATTAAAATAGTGTACAAGACATGTTAACATAACAATAAAGATGTTGAAGAATTCAGCGGTCGCAACCCCTGATTGTGATATAGAGTTCTTAAGAGGAAGCAGAGTTGCAGAATCTTGATTTGTTACCGCGACCAATATGCAGAGGAATTTTACAGGCGGTGTATTATGTCTTAATAAAACGGTAAAATCCATCTGTTATCGCCAAAGGAGACATTTGACGCGAGTATGGCAATACCAAAGAGTTGCTAGTTGGTTATTAGCGACACGTGCTCCCGACTTTACGGCTTTATAATAAGTAACACAGTCAATCTCCCGGGTATTAATTTGTTAATAGCTCTAGCATTTCCAATGTCGATTGCGATGCATTTTCAAGTCGTCATTGCAAAAACGAGAGAAAAATGGCGTGATATTGCCAAGACCTTCAGCGAGAAGAGTGAAGTCTGCCATAGATTCTCACTCTGGACCATAAATTGAAACAGCATCGTTTTATGACGTACGTGTAAACATTCATCAAGTTTTCGTTCGCACGTGATTAGCATGTGTGGGGGTTAATTTTATAATTCGTCTTATTTCAGTTTCAACATGTGGTAGGGCTTTTTTTGCAATGTGCTTTCTGATATTTTTTCTGAACGTTTTAAGTTTATATTTTCTTTTTAAAATACGGATGAAAATATTTCTTCTTAAATCTTGTCTTTTCTTGTTCACAACTTTGGCAGAGACATAAAGATACTATAAAGATAATACAGCATCTATACATGGTCATCGAGTGCTCGCTTCTAAAACACTTTTGGTATCTAGGAACTATTCCCTTTGTTTCGTCCAGTAATGATGGTAAAAGCGGTGATAACAAGGGACAGAAGATAACGTATCCATTTGTACAACCAAAAAACAGGGAACAGTCCATACACCGGACTAGTCCGCCTAATGTTCTCCTTCAAAGCTCTATTTAATTAGCTTATTTGGTGGAGGGTTGAATGCACAAGTTTGCGCTGTGTTATAACTCAATTAATGGCTCATTTCGCCAGTTAAGACTTTTTGCCGTCTCTATATCGGCACAAATTGGTCATTGTGGATTTGCGATATCAATTAATCAGTCCCTGATACATGCGCAGCGGGAAATATCGTCATATCGGGAAGAAATGCACACTATTTCGCTAAATAGATTGATATTTTCTATCACTGTTCGGGCGCATATAACATTTTAGCGTCTTATAATTCAATTTTACGTAACGTAATTCAGCAAGCAAATTTCACTTAAGTAAATAATTATCTTAACATCTAAACACATGAATAAACGATCATCATTAGGCGGGCCAATATCGCCAGTGTTCTGAAGAAACCAGTATCATTCATCTTTGGAAACAGAGTAACATATTTTGGGAGCAGCAAAGGTCCCAACTCGCTAAATTCTAATAGCCGAGTCGGTATCGGACTTCTCAGAGCCTAGCCCCCACATATCTCCTATCAGAAGCAGTTGTTCCGATAATTCCGAACTGAGCAGAGAAATTCAAATTTATCAAATATGAAACAATATCCACCATGTTCATTAGAGGATTAGTAATGCCTCTATATTAGCCAGTTTGACGTTGATTGCTTTTAACGTCTTGTGATGCCCGCTTTTTTATCGACGTTTCCATTTAGCGATGTTAAGAATTTTTAATGATAAACAAAAAAAAAATGTTTTAGCAAATTCTGTTTATGGTCTTATCTCACATTGAAAATACGGACCAATTTTTTCATAACAACTCTGTAAAGTAAAGTAAAGAGAAGTCGATTTTTGGCGAACATGTTTTACATTTGATAGGATGCAAGTTGACATGTATGCACTTGCTGTTGTGTTCACTACTTAACAAAACATCTTTTATTTTAATTTAAAAAGTCGTTTAAAAACCCCAAAGATAGTCTAAAACATGTTTCTGATGCAAGAAAACGTTTTAACATGCATAGGTATACATATGAGTAATTCTAAGGAAACCATCAAATGTGAAGACAGGTGTAGGAAGAATTCTACAATAATTCATCACTAACAGCCGTAATGTACGGTACTTATCAGCTAGATGTTTTCACGTGTTGAAATCTTAACTGTAAAATAAAAATTTTGCTCTTAAAAAATGAGTAAAAAGAATTTATACTTGCTTCAAGAGAAAAATATGCAATCCAATGCTACAGGACATTTATTCCTAAAAAAAAAAAAGATAGATTGTTACACATATTCACGTTCACGTGTCAAAGAGGCTCATTAATTTGCATTGTTGATAAATATTTTTGTTGCGCTTTGTTAATATTGTATATTGGTATTCATTACTAAATTGAACATTGTCCAATTTATTTTTTGGTGATGCAGAAATCGCGGTATAAATAATTTTGTTCCGTTTCAAAAAAAGTAAATTCTATTCCTTAAATTTAGATCGAATTGTTCCTCTCGATCAAACTACATGTATTATACCAGGCAGCGCCTCGAGCCCATTGACAAACTAGCATTATGCATGTACTATACTTATTCTACAAGGCGAATAAATAAGAAATTTTCTACTGAGGCTCCTCATTCCTTCCTATACTGTTAAAGTATTCCTTTAATAATTTTCCAAATCAAATCTAACTATGACTGAAATACATGTAAACAATTTCAGCCAGGCAAAATTTGTCAGAAACTTGACAATGCTATTAGTATCTAAAACCCATACAAGCAGTCAATTACTAAGACTATAGTTATCTCCCTCCGTTAATTTACTTGGTATGATAAAACCTTTTAAGATGTTAAAGTCAGAAATAATCCGACATAAAAAAGGATAGATTCAAACCTTTTTAGAAAGAAATATATATGGAACTGCATCCCCGTTTTAATTTGTAAAGACTTTTTGCAGACATTGCTCAATCAAGGGGGAAGCACCGTGGAATTGTATTCAATATGATTTGATGACAATGCAGAGGAGATGAATTCTAAAATGACGTTGAATTGATAAATCTTAAATGTGTTTCTCATAACCTGCTTTGGTTATATAAAAATCCTTTAATTCATAGTGGTTTGCTGTACAGGAACCGCAATTTTTTGGGGTTTATATTTTCACGGTTCAAAGCATTCTTCATTTATTAGCACTTGCATTTTCGCAAGAAGACATTTTAGTGTACTTTAAGTGTTTAAAAATTACTGCTCCGTCATAAAATGCATTCTTCACGGGAAATAAAATACTACTGGATTCGGCTAATATCACAAGAAATGCAACGTAACACATACAATCATGTAATAAGAAAATGCTACCCACAGCACTATTTAACGACGATTTTCACAATTAGCGAACATTATATTTGTCAAAAACGTGCCATTCGATCATTTTTTTATTCTGACTTGGGAAGCAATATTTTCACAAATCGTTGTTCGATGCAAACCTGATAGCTTTCTATCGCTTTGAAGTGCACTGGTTTTTGTAAGGATTCTTCGATTTGTGATTTACGAGAACCCGTTTGACTTCAAAACTCGACAATTCTTTTTACGCCATGTAATAATTCAAAAAAGGAATATCTGAATGGAAAATTGGTCTTGATTGGTCCTGTGTTCAACATTGAGACATTCACAAACGAAAGAGAAATGTCATTTTAACAAAATAATTAGCGTATCGTTAGGCCTGTTGATTTATGAACATTCGCACGCTAAATATCTTGTTTAAACCATCACGCTGACACTGAATGTCATTTATCTCATATCTCGTTATAGTATTATCGCAAAACAACGTTTCATTTGCCAGAAAATAAATAGCAGCCATGAAGGAACAGGAAGGGAGATTCTAATCACTGGACAGGCAATGAACAGTGGCCGGACCTCACTAATCCGACAAACTTCTCCGATCTCCGTGTCTGGCTTTTTTGAGATCTTCGCAATTTATCAAACTCTGTTTTTTGAGATAATTGCTACATTTTGAAGGAAAAAAATCTTTGTATACGTCATTTTACGGCAACCTATGGTCTGCTTTCATGAAATATCGAATTATTGATTGTTTATCACATTCTGAGCCTATGATTTTCGGGTTACATTTGTGACAATATTGCGAAAGACATTAAAAGTTGCATTAAGATGAAATAAACTTGGATGCATTTGTTCATTCCACGAATTTGATACTGCTGAACGGTAAAAGAAAGCTCTCTCTCTCTCTCTCTCTCTCTCTCTCTCTCTCTCTCTCTCTCTCTCAAATTGTTTAAAAAACATGACAAAAACTATTTGAATGAGAACATATGCATTAATGAATTGAGCTGACAAAAACAACCAAACCAGATTTCAAACTCAAATACGGCATGACGTCATTTAAATTGAGATACTGTGTCGATCTATTCACAATCACGTGACTATCTCGTTGTTTTAATCTAATGAATTTTATGCATAGCGGATTATAACAGGCTGAGCAGTCTAAGTGCTTTGCAATATCGGCATCTTATAAAAATCAGATTGAACTTGTGCTCTTTATGTAAATAAGACAAAGCAGTGTCTTAAGACTTCACACAATTACAATTTGGTTTCCAGAGACGGTAGAGAGTATATAATTTACACAAAATTCCAGCATTATAATACACAATGAGGGAAATTACATCGTTGTAAATCTCACTTAAACATTACAGTCACATCACAATTATTTTGCCGCCAAATGTGTGGAATTTGAATTGTAAATGAGTCAAAATCATACGTTTCTTAACAGTTTGGCGCCGGCCGCTACATTGTCTTTGCATTTACGCTTCGGTTCATAAATAACAATAACGTTAATTTTGGTCCGTTCCCCGAATCAATCTCCAGGATCGGTGCTGCAAGATTTCCAATTCTAGAATGATAAAAAAACAGCTTCAGACAAATACCTCCTCTGGAACCGGATGATGAATGAAATACTCACTTTCTTCTGGTCCCGTAGATAGACCATCTCTCGTGGTCCCTGGTTTATGGTGCCAGCTATGGAAATGTTCTAAAATAATGGACTCAATAAACAAAACAGCACGGTTTGGAATGAATATCCATTTTCTCGTGTTATGAGGTTTACTTATAAAGGTTTTTAGACAGCTTTGATAAGAAACCTAATAAAATAATGTACAGACACTAAAATCCTTTCCGCGATACATATGGCCACATGTTGCTCGATTTTAATAAACTGTTGAAATATTTATTTGATAAGTTCATATGAGTTTGGGGATGATTATCATTTCTCAAATAATTTCATTCCTAAACATAAGTTATAACATACACATACCGGTGACTTCATGTTTTGTTTCTTCTTCATGTTCAATGTTCTAACTTTCTTCTTGTTATAAAAAACAATATTGTTAATGACAATTCAAAACATGTTGTATGCTGATAAAAACCGTTATCGTTCTGACATTGTGGCACCGTAGTGTTTGTTAAATTATTTCTAAGAGTCTAAATAGTTGTCTATTTTTTCAATTTTTGAGTTTATTAAATATTATAAGATATTCGATTGGTGTGATCCTTATGGTTTACTTAAGTAAATTGCTAAATGTCCTTGCCTGTAACTTTCCCTCTTCAGAGTTGCCTTTGCTGTCGGTGGTTTTTGTTCAGTGAACTCGATGGTTTGATTGATGAAGGTCCCGATTCCAAGGGACTGAGCGCGTTGGGCCGGAAACAACACTTACTCGCTTCATGGAACAACGATCCCGATGATTTAATAACTATTCAAAAATCGTAATCAAGGAGTTTCACACATCGTCGGCACTACAGTTCTGATTTAGATCAGAGCCGACTTTCTTATTTTATATGCTGGTGTTTTTGTGGAAAAAATATTCCACTTGAACTTTATTCCTTAAACTTGTGTGTTCTTTTACTTCTTCTTGTTGGGATGTTGATGATTTCATGACAACCATATGACAAGAATGACGTAAAAACAGGCTCTGCGATTTTATTGTTATAGGAAAGTCTTTGAATTACAAACAACCAAATCAGATCGAGTCATTGACTTTAAACTGCATGTTAAAATACAGTAAATGTCGTTTGGAGATTTTTTTAAAAATCATATTTAGTTTGGATTCAAATGCCATTTAATAATTTAAAATTTGAAATTATTTTTAAATTTGTGTTGAAAAACTTAATTTTGTTTTCAAACTCTACATCTAACAACTTGGTTTGTCTTAAATCAAACTGATGAAAAAATAAATATATTGTTTCTTATTTATAGGGTGTTGCTTTTCAAAGAAACATGTGAAATAAATTATTTCAGGTCTGATTTTCTGTAACGGAGAAAGCACTCGTAAAAATAACATCAATATTATTCATAAATCTAAAGAGATCATTCAACTTTCCCAAAAGCTTGGAAATGTTGTTTTTAAAATACAACATATGGTACTAACATTTTTTCTGATTTATTGTGATCATCTTTTTCCTATTATTTTGTAACTGTATGCTTGCATTAATTAAGGAAGTTGTGTTATTATTTCTTTTTAAATACACATACATTTCTATGAATTAAAATTATTCCTTGTTTTCAGTATCTAAACACTTCATATATTTCATTTTCCATTTGGAATAATAATCATTCTTTCCCGGAAGTTTCAACTACTCAGATTTTGATTTATTTAAAGTCCCGATATTGTCCGTCAAAAATATCGGCCATCTCGCATATTGATTTCTCCTTCCTTCACAACTTGAAAAATATTTCATTTTAAATTCATCACATGGAATTTTTCAAATTATCTAATTCATCGAGGTTTTGTTATAATTTTCATTAATTCCTAAAACGATATCAGAATACTGGAAATATAAAAAAAAAAAAAAAAAAAAAAAAACAACATATCACAATCTGCCGAGATATTTTCTGCGAACCTGTCATCCTCCCATACAAACCGCATGCCCATATCAGCGGTAGATCGATCCCGACAGTAATTATGAGGCTGACTCCTCCCATTCAACATCTGATTGGCAGTCCTCCGCCGCGAACAGCCAATAGCAAACAGTTTAAACTAGTGAAGAAAATTAACAGAAACTTAAGATGGTACTTAAGATATACAAATGTTATAGCGATGGTTTAATTGAAGTAGTTACATAGAATTGTTTGGCAGATGATAAACAAACATATCCGTTAGTTCGTGTGTGGTTCTATCTTTTATATTCTTATCAATAAACATTTATCCATCCAAAGTTTTTAATAATTAAGGAAATTTCGTGCTGAAAATATCACACAAAAATCTGGAAATGGATTCTGAAGAAAATTCTCGGACTGAGAGCCTGGCCGGAGAAATGGCGTCATCGGCTAAAGCTGTGCAGTTATCGTCCAAAGCCACGGCCTTCTCTATCGCAGCTATCATGGGAGGGGTGTCCGCCTCCGCTACCCCAGAGAGCCCGAGGGCCAAAGAAAGTCTACCCGTGCTTGGTACGTATTAGCATTTTTTTTTTCAATTTCTAATCAGTTGAAAATATATACTACATTTATCTAAAAGAGGGAATATTTCTAAATAATTATAACGTAATTTTTAATTTTTTTTGTTGCCTTAATGGGCACTGTAACATTATTTTTAGCTATCTATATTTTCTATAGTATTTAACTAATACTGAAATAGCAATATATATTTGATATACAAAATGAATGAGACTGTTTTGTAGTTTAAGTAAAGATGAAATAAAATTTGAATTGGTTTAATGTTTAAATTTAAACAAAACTTGATCTATACCTTGATATCTATTGTGTATTTGTATACATTCAATTTCGCCATAAATAGTTCTTTATGTAAATAATGCTCTTACACTAAAAGAAAATTATTAAGTCATATAATTTTCTAAATCTAAAATAAGAGGAAATTTACAATAATCTAAATAAATTAATGTTTAAATTTATTTGATATATATCATCGCATAATCTGGATTAAGCAATTTTTCCATCAAAAATTACTGTAGATTCAAGTTTAATATAAAATTTAGAATAAGTTTATATCTATTTTACACGACTTCATGAATAAAATATTTTGATATCAACCTTTGAATTTTTTTTAATGTTACTGAGTCGTTAAAAAATATAACAATTAAATAATTATTTCATATATAGATCTTGGTGCAGATCGTTAACTCAGACTAGAAGAAAAAAATACCCTGAAAAAAATAGTTAGTCTCTACTGTGAATTTTAGCGATTTGAAGTAATCGATTATCGTAGTCGCTATCGCTGATTAGTTAAATATATCAGATTGTATCACTTCTGCCGTTAATGATATAAGCGGTCCTTTGGAGGGGTAGCCGTCCGTGTAAACGGTTCTGTTGAGTTCTACTGTATAGGGCAAAACCTAGATTTAATTGAGTGATATTCTGGCCTTATCTACAAACGATAAGTGACATACACCCAATATCTCACTGTCATATCAAACACTTGGAATTGTTGAAGGAAGATTATCGCAGAAATAAATCTGATCAATTAAAAATAAAGGACTAAGAATGTAAGAACAACGCTTCTGTGCCGAGTCTTCCTATACAACAGCTTAACAATGTTTTATAAGTTGCTGGTCGGATTTTCAACAAAGCTCTAGCGTCAAACACTGCACCTTATTCAGGGTAGCTCACCTTAATCGGACACCTGTCGGGCCGGAACTAGTCACGTGGTACATGATTACTAATTAAGAAAATTTGCTTCGAAATATTTCATAGTGGTCGGTTGATTGTTATCTTGAAGAAATCTTGTGCTTGCTTGTTTCTGATAGAAAAATGTCCAAAGAATAGCCGATTCTGAATGAAGCATGCCACAAAATTGCTAAAGTTCAAGAGAGTTTCTTTAGCATAAGCTCTGACAATTTTCAAAGCCCCAAAAGATCATATAATTCAGAGTATTTCAGATGGGTAATTGAAAATGGCTAACAGAAATCTCAAACTTAAACAATCTTAATGTAAATTCTTACTCAATGAAGATGAAAAAATATTATAAATATTAGAAAAGAAAGGCTTAATTACAATGTTCCTATTATATATAATATTTTTTTAGGTCATCTGTTAATTAAAAAAATTAATACACTTTTCTAACAAATATTTCTCTCTTTACAGAAAAATTTGTAGAGGAGCATTCTGAGGCCAATCCAAGTAGTGTGAAAGTGGAAGGAGGGACGGAAGTGGACGTGGACAGTGATGAAGTTTCCACAACCACCTCTCCCGCGTGCAGCCGCGAACTTGCGGGAGTGGAGTGTCGTCTGGAAACCAAGGATTTATGGGACAAATTCCACGAACTGGGCACGGAGATGATCATCACTAAAACCGGGAGGTGAGTCGAAGGCAGACAGTCCCCCAGATGCGCGTGACGCGTTACTAATGCAACTGTGCGTGAAAAGAACAGACCACGTGCGCAGAAACAATGGCGGCAAATGACACGGCATTTGTTTGTTTTATTATCTACACTATTAATCATTATCGAAATTAAATTTACTGATAATATTCAGCTAGCGTGAAATCGCGAAAACAAAATTCTGTCTTTATTCAAATCCCTACAGAAATTTATCGCCAGTTTAAATTTGATTACACACACCGTCCCAGTGAAAATGTGCGCAACGAAGGTTCAATAATCAGAAATAATAAGAAAATGCTTCGGTGTTTCACACTATAATTATCAAAGTGGCGAAGTTGATACAAATGCCTATTTGGGCAGGGGATGTCAGCAATCGCCTAGTTTACGACTTCACGGCCGCTTAGTGGCCACAGTTTTCGTGCGGAGGAATACTAACTCTTAGTTAAACATGTAAAATTGGCGGTTTGAATATCCACCCTACGATAAAAAACACGAATTTCAAATTGGCAATTATTTACGCCTCTTCCATCCTGAATATGGTCGTTTTTGATCAACTCTTTTTGGGGGTCTTCCCTAATGTCCGAAATCATTACGTGTACATGTTTGGACTCTCGGGGGTTTGGAGGTAAAATTCGTAAACGAAATGGAATTCGATTCAAAATTGAAAGTGCCAACTTAAACCCATGTTTAACTCTGTCAGCAATCCTTTATTTGACGACAGGTAATTTACACGATCACGCGCTCGGACAAAAGTTGGTCTATTAATGTCCGATCCAACATTTCCGCTCGTCAACTGGACTTCGATGCCCATTAATCCGGGTACTTTCTTTGATATATTTCCACATTATCAAACGTTGTGGTGACTTGGAGGCGATGTCTTTCTAGAGCTCTGTGGGGTGGTTTGTCCCTTTCCCCGGGTTGATAAAGAGACAATGGTAATATTTACTGGACTGGTGATTTGCTATCTCGTCTAATGACATGTTTCTTTCTTCCGATGTTTTCACTAACAATTAAGCGTAAATGAATTTTGTAATAACACTATTCAATACTAGAGAGTAATGGCGCTGTCCAAACAGTGCCCGAAGCAGCAACACTTAAGCCGGCAAAATGATAGGCTTCGGAGCCAAAGAACGGCTATTTAAAAGGTGATAAATAGAACCTCGTGGTATTGATGACTTTAAGACATTTAATCTTTCTCAAATCAACTAATTTCTATCACTTGAAAATTATTCAATTCACACAATGAATGTTGACCATGAATTTGTAGTTTGATGGACTTCGAGGCCCCATCTTCGCTGTCCTCACCGACAATGTGTTTATGTCCCTTCCCGTCATGCAATAGACTGTTATCAGCTTCCACATCACAATCAATCTCATTGCAATGAAATTAAATGACAAGAAAAAATGCGTAATTTTCCACACAATTTACATTAATCTCCTTACAACCCTTATGGCACTTGAATAATGATTGGAACTGTTGTCTGGTAAATTATCAGAATGCTCTCTTTGTTTTGATTACATCGTGTACTGTCAAGTTGCTTCATTTTGTAAATAATGACTATTGACCAGGAAATATTTGTTTGAATTTAAACCATTACATACTTGTATTTACGGCTGATATTCATTTTTCGATAAAATTGGATTTATTTATGATAATTGTATTATCTTTTATATTCATAACTTACACGTGATTTGAGAAGAAATGCCCGATTTGTTGTTAGAATATAAAACAGCTTTATGTAATTTTATGACATCTATATTATAACTATTTTTTTTTAGTAAATAAAGTTAGTTTTTTTAATACAATAAAGACGATAATCTGAACAATTTAATTGCGCCGGACTGATTTAATTCAATATCGTTTTCCAAATTCATTTTTATTCCAGAAATGTTATAGTTTCCTGTTTCTTTATTTGAATTTTAAAAGAAAATAAAATATCAGTTATCATATTTACAAGTAGATGAAATATAATAGTTTCTCCAAGTCAAACAAGGAAATTTTATTGGTTATGGTCCATTGGGGATGTCTCATTTAAAACTTGTGAATAAATACTTCGAGATGTTTTTTTATTCGCGAAATGTGATAAAGAAGTATAAGAAATAAAGTCTTGACCCCCCAGATAAATAAATCAACTTCCTGCCTGATATAGCTATGTAAATTGACCATGTGGTGATTTATCCTGAATTAACTGAAGATATATGAATGTCGTACTATTTTTTGGCCACTTTTCACCCAGCAGACACCACTCTGAAAATTAATGAGTGAACTTTGTCTGTGATAATGTGTCTACACTTGGTGACTCCTCTGCCCCTCCTTCGGAGAGGGCTGCACTACGTTCACCTCCCCCTCGTGTGAGGGGCGGATCCCCCTCTGCATGGCGCCTCGTACCCCCGTCACTTGGCGCTCTTCAGTTGTAAATGATTCCGTTGTTTGACAACATAATTGTTGACAGCCTTATTTTTTAAGACTGACTTTAACAAAGTCTTCTTGTGAAAGATATCGTCATCACACTTTATCACTGGTAAAGTCAATCGATGTTTACAATGGAAAACGACTCTTGCAATTGTAAAGAAGTGCGCTTGTGTTGACAAAATAGCATCCCAGTCTCTTGTTTCGTCTAATGGTTAAACCCCACACATCGTGCTTTTTTTCTTTATAACTGCCATTTTCATACGCCAATGATAAGTCATACATGCTCGCATTTCGCGCTGGAAATTGATGTACCAATTTTTGTACATGTGCGGAGTTGAAAAACACGCTTTTTTGCGAAATTGATATTAAATTATGTAACAGTCTTTATTCCATAAATTACACCCTAAGTTTAATTTTAGCAATGCTGTTTTGCTGTTGTTTAATTATTTACGGCATATTTTACATATGGTTGAGAGTGTAAAAAATGTATTAAATTTGAAGCACAGAATTTGTCCATGATTAAAAAAAACCCATGCAATATGTAGTTTCATAAAGCCTAGAAACGCCAGGTTTTGCCATTGGCAGAAATTGTTACGTAAATCACGTTCTGGATGAGATACAAGTCATCGTTTATCGTGAAGCTCTTCTACTTGCCAAGCTGCCGAACACGTGGTTAACATAGGAGTGCTTTACGATCCTTGTATTCTATTCGCCGCATACAGAGCCTGTAAACCAAGAAAATGTGAAATTGGACCGGTGTCAATACAATGTCTAAATAAACACCGAGATTGCTACAAATCTCCGTAAGTGTCAGGCCGCTAAACACAAGAAGCTCTTTGCATGTGGTGCGCCTCCGTCCAATGACAAGCAGGAAATGACAGTTTAATTTGTTTTTTATTTGAGAAAAGTTAAGAGGGTGATATCTTAGTTTACAATGTGAAAATAAGTAAGATGGGATGGTGGAGTTTATATACGAAATATGAATACTGCATTATCGTGCCTCAGTAAACACTGTAATTTATGTGCTGCACATGGTCGAATTTACAGGAAGTTCGTTGTCATATAACCTTCATCGCGCAGTTCTACTCTGTTGAGTGCGTTCGAATGAGTTATTGGTAATCACACGACACGCTTCATTGAATTCATCCGCATATGATTATAATACTCATTGTCTTCCTGTGGTTATTGATATTTGCCCTAACATATAATTAAGATCTTAGCACTTAATTTTAAGGTTGAGGGTAAAGTACAAAAATTAATAGACAAAATAACGACGTTGAACTCAGTTCCGATGGATTCCCACTTAACACTGTGTTTCCAACATTTTATTATTTTGTTCTTAAATACTGAATTTTAATTTTAGCCAAGCAATAAAATGAATATTTTTTTTAAAAAATCTTAAATACATATATATTGTCTTTTGTTAAATGGTACATTTATTATCCCCGACAGCAGTGCCCTGTCACTATTGATCATGAACAATAACTACTGTTTTATTTCAGGCGCATGTTCCCGACTTTTCGTGTCTCGTTTACCGGAATTGATCCGGAGTGGCGCTACATGGTCCTGATGGACATAGTTCCCGTGGACAACAAGCGGTACAGATACGCCTACCACCGCTCGTCCTGGCTGGTGGCGGGAAAAGCCGACCCTCCCCTCCCCACACGCCTCTACATGCACCCCGACTCCGCTTTCACCGGCGAGCAGCTCCAGAAACAGACGGTGTCCTTCGAGAAACTGAAGTTGACCAACAATATGCTGGACAAAAATGGCCATGTATGTACTGTTTTTATAGAAAATAATAAATTTTTGTCATTCACATTTTCGAATTAATGGGGCATGATTAAGAAATTTACTTATTTCATTATTTAATTTCAGATTATATTAAATTCTATGCACAAATATCAGCCGAGAATCCATATTGTAAAGAAGAAGGAATCCTCGGGAAATCAGCCTATTTCTAGTCTGGACGCCGAGGAATTCAAGACATTCATATTTCCTGAAACAGTTTTCATCGCAGTTACTGCCTACCAAAATCAGCTGGTATATTCATTTATTAGTTCTCAGCTTTATGTTTTTTTTTAAAATAATATATAGAATAGTATAAACAGCACAAAATGAAAAAAAATTAAATATTCAAATTTTCTCTTTCATTTGTTTCAGATTACAAAGCTGAAAATAGATAGCAATCCATTTGCAAAAGGCTTTAGAGACTCCACAAGACTTACAGAATTTGAAAGGTATTTATTACTATTATCTCATCAAGAATTCAAGTTTTTAAAATTATAAATTCACAAGATAATCACAAAATAATCCAAATTGTATTTCATAGTTTAAAAATTTATTTCCATCAGCTCGGGAATGGGTCCGGATTACAGCTACCCTCTGATGTACCGGGAAGGTATGGAGTCCCTGATGCAACACCACGCCTACACGAGGTCTCCCTTGAGGTCCTACACCGAGACGGACCTCGAGGAGACCCTCAAACAGCACAGGGAATTCCTGTCCAAAGGTAAGCCTTGTTACCTGTCTCTGTCAAAACGTAAGCCCGTGAATCTAGTATCTAAACCACCGGGATGATCGCGGTGTAATCATAGTGTACAGGTTTGTTGGGTGTCGGTTTGCCAAACTGATACTCGTTAACCGCGAGAGAAGTCGAGGTTGACAGCTGAAAAGGACCCTCTTTCGCACCGCAAAAATCACAAATCTTTCTTTCTGTTTAGATTTATACATCTCCATCGCGTGATGTAATTAATTTATGATATTCTGTTTTGCTTTACCGGATATAAGACAGAAACTAGAGCTCTAATTGATAAATAATAAAATCAACAAGCGCCAATGTCTCAGTGATATTCAACTCCTGGGAAAAAAGTCCATTGCACTACAATATCAAAGGTGCACTGTAGCACACATGTCACTGTTAAACTCGCTCCAGAGTTTCTATATCGGCATCTGATCTGTCATGATTCATAATAAGCAGAAGAAACGCAAAGTGGGTTGCAAAGAAGCGTTTTTTGCTGTCGGTGGTCTGCAATATCCCAACAAACTCGAATTACCATGAGAGCAACACGGAGAGGTGTCAAACGCACCGATTAATTGCCTGAATAGTTAGATATAAATGGTTTTGGAATTCACCGACTCGTTTCACGTAAGGCAACGTGCGTGTCTGTTGTACATAAATACCACATCCCGTAACGGATGCGTCCAACAACACCCGTTTTTCTCCGCCAAGCATTTACGCTGTGTGGTCTAGTCACATATAAGCAATAATCTTGATAATGTTTCATCGAGAGTAATAATCTGTGTTCATTTTCTGTTATTTATCTTGTCTGTTTACCGGCTTAATGACGTGTTTCTCTTTTTATTGCAGAAGAGAGCGGAAACCTCGAGAAATCTGGAATGGTTCCTCCGTGGCCGGTCTGGCGCCCCATCCCTTCCACATTTTCTCCATCGTACATGCCAAACGATCGCTCCCTGTACACCTTGTATGGTGGCCTTTTTGGTTTGAACACAAACTTTATGATTCCACCGATGGCCTTCCACTCGCTTGTGAACGCAAACAACCTCAGACTTAGAGAAGGTATCCCGACTACTTCCGCTTCCTTTACAGACAATGTGTACCCGTCTACTTCCTCTTATCGGTATCATCCGTACCTCACTCCCGACAAGATTGCAGCAGCACAGAAAGCGGCAGAGTCGTCGGTCGCCGAGAGCTGCCGACATTGATGTCGGATGATGCTGTGAAATACCGTTGTCTTTCATATAACAGTTATTATAAAGCTAGTCTTGCCAGAAAAATATATACAGTTTCGAAGTTGAAACCGATATTATTTCATATGTTGTTTTTTTAATCAAGTGAATCAGACCATAGTTTTATTAAAAAAAAATGTTTTAGATGTCTTAAGAAACTATGATTTTTACTTATATGTAATTTAAAGAACGTTCTTTATGTGGTTCTGCATATACTTTATGCAGTTGGTCTTGCATGTAATTTACTCATGACGATAGTTCTCCCGTGTTTTATTTGGATTCTCATGACTTTGCAACTTGAATGGATATTATTTAACGATATATATGATAATTTATTGTTTCTCAGGTCAGTTGTGAACACTGTCGATCTAAATTTGTTGTTTACATGTGTGACATAGTTGATTTTTGTTGAATAGTGCTAATTTTATGTGCTTTTGAAGTTGTGATATGTAAGGTTTTTACATATGATATAACATGTGTGAATCAGCGTTGCGTTTTACAGAATAATTTGTGTTATAATCAATAAAAATTCAGACTTGACCATAGCATCGTCAGTTTTATTCTTTGATATGAATTACCATCACTGATTATCAGACATAGTGGATCGAACAATAAACAATAAAATTTTATCAAACGGGCAAGCAAATTTTCTTCCGAATGAATCTTTCAAAATAAGATTTAAACAATGTTCTGAAATTGATATACAGATACAATTTACCCACAGGATTATATGAAGTTGATTTGATATGGAGTTTTAATGAAATTTCAGCTAGGACAGTGTAAAGGTCATGATCCATTTCCACCTTCAATTTAATGTAATCACATGATTTAATTTTTTTAACACTATTTGATGTTTAAAAGTATACTTGAATATTTATGAAGACGGACTTTCGCAACCTGCATTTGTAGAATTTAAAACTCGCAAAACAACTCCTTTGGTTATTTTCGTAAAGAATTAAACAAAAACAAAAAAAAACAAAAAAAAAAGGAAAGTTTTATAATATTAATTAAAAAATATTCTTCTGAACAAGTAGGTTTCTGACTGCACTGTCTCTAAAAAGATAGAACAAAGACATGCATTTAAATGTTGATTAAACAAAAAATTTGATGTTCATTTATTAGATTAGATAGTTTCATTGGTGATATTTTTTTTCAATGAAAAACAAGATTTATTGGAGTCAATACATTTTTATCCAAATGCTTCAATATGAAAAATATCATATATCTTTTATTTTATAATAATTTTTTTTTCTGAAATAAGAACGAGAAAATTCCAATAAATAGAACTTGTTTTGCAAAAAATGCATTCATGTTAAAATTGCATTTGACTTTACTTAAAATATAAATTGATAACAGATTAAACACAATGAAATTGATGGTCCTCCACAACTTTGGGAAAAGTATCTCAAACAAGCCCAAATTAGTATTTCTTAAAAGGGTAAGATAATCTAGCATACACACAGTTTAAAAATGACTGGGAAAAGGCAAATTTTTGTTTAAAAAAACCCCATACTTTTCAAAATATTTGTGCAATACTAGTACAAATTAACAAAAGTATCCTGACTTGGGATCTGCGGGCCAAAAGTCTGATGCCATATCTACTGCGTAACAAATTTTGACAAAAAACTGTAAATAATTTTAATAAATTTCCCATTGCAGTTCCATATTGCGACGTTCTGCAATAAAAAGGTATTGGGAACCCTTAAAAAGTAGTGAGGATCTTGAGAAGTCAATTATCAACTGATTATTCGGTGACATTAATGGAGAATTTTGCATAAATGAAATTGATAAGAATCTAAACCGAAAGAGTTTTTATCAAAATGGCTTATCATATCATTTTTTTTTTAAATTTTAACCTTTTCAGCTTTTGTAAAAATTATGCTTCATTTTCATGAATAATATGACACCTAACAATTTTTCTTTACCGGCCTTAGAATCTTTAAAAAGCAAACTATATATATATATATATATATATATATATATATATATATATATATATATATATAATTTGAATAAAAAAGTATTTACTAAGAAGGATTCTAAAGTTAATGTGTCTTAATTTACCGTGCCATGTATATTTTTATGTCTAATATATTGAATAGTCTGCTCACTTTAAATGTACATTTTGTTGGATGTTTAAAGATTCGCTTACTCTTTGGCGGGTTTTTTTTTCCGTAATTTTTTTCTATTGATTTTTTTTTTTTTTTTTTTTTGCATTTTCATTGATAAAAGAATTTGCACTTGGGGAATTTATTGCAAAGTTCCAATTGTTTTCTTATGATTTTATAGACCTGCAATTTTTTGATTTTTGAATGCAACATATCTGTTGAGCTGTATCAATGTTGTTGGCAAAAGTTTATTTCTCACTTCATGTTTCTGTTGTATAGCAAATATAATTAACGATTTATGCTTTTGTTAATCTTTAAGATTATTTGGTCTATAACAATGGATATCACAATTCTACTTTACTATGATGGGAAAAGTTAATTTGTACAGACGATGTTTTTTCTTCAGATCTCCCTTCTGTTTTTATTTATATAATTTAAATATATGTTATTAACACAATTTTTGTATTCCTGATATTTGGACAGTGAAAAGACCCTGGTAATTTAAGAATAAGAAATTCAACCTCAAATCAAATTTTTAGGATAAATCATTTCCTAGATGACTTATATTATGTATCAATATTTTTTAACCCTTTAATAATTTGTAAGCATTCAAATTTCACAAACAAGTAAAAATATGCTAGCATGAGTTGTTTTTTTTTTCTAGATAGTGAAATTAAACCAATTAAAACAAATAACGGACAGCATTTATGACACAGTGGTAAAAACTGGAATAATAACAATGCGGGAACAAAACTTCAAACATCTACCATAATCAGTTTGAATGTGTAAGAAATATCTTTGTTTGATAAAACTTTCCAAAAAACTGTGAATTTGAGCAACAAAGGGTTTTTGATATACAAAAACAAAAGTCTCGTTGTCATAAAGTGTCCTGGGAAAATGAACAAAATAGGTTTTTCAGATGGTCAAATAAGCGACACAAATAGAAATCACAACAGAAGCTGACGAAGATTACAAGAATAACGAAAAAACCAAACATGCTAACGAGGATAAAAACAAGATTCAATTCTGGAGAGAAAGGATCTCGCCGTGTTTTATAGTTCTGTGTAACATCAGATCGAATACAGTAGAATTTATAGAAACGTTACACAATAAATCATTTTCACTCTTTTTCAAATAATTTAAATGTTTGGAACAATGAAGTGTTTTTGGCCGGGCACCTGCTCGTTTGCACAGTGATAGTTCACGTAAAACTGGAAGCAGTTCCGCATGTGTAGGAATTCTTGTCTCTGCCTAGACTCCCCCTGTCGACCCACGTGGATGGGAAACCGTGTAACAAGGCCTGGATGTGTCAGGATTTCTCCGCATTAACGGGTTCGCAGAAACCTTTTGCTCAATGACACCATCATGACAGCCAGCAAACACAACTTTGCAGCGTCTGGAGGATAATTTTAGGTAGTTTGCTCGCCAGAATACAAGAGTTCAAGTGACTAAGAGGGACCTGTTTCACTCGTCGAACTTTCTGACATATTCAGTACATGCTGAGGAAATTATTACATACGCAACCCTTGTCTTTTTTATTGTTCTTTCGGGACATTTATCGTACCCTAGATACATCATGTCAACTAGGAAAATGTTACTCGGCGCCTGTTATCCAAACATTAAAACCATAACGCGAAAATTAGGAAACAAAAGATTAAATATCATGTGCCCGTAAACATCCTCCAATGACGCTTCAGTCGATATTGATGGCTCCTTCCGTACTAGTACTTCTATAGCGACAAACTGTAATCGGCGGTAATCGTTTAGTTTGTTAGCAATTCCTGATCAATTCTTGAGGCTCTCTCTCCCTTGTGATATTCGGAAGGCATCGGATGTCTTTGCGGTAATTTTATACGAACAGTGAGGGCTATATAGAGCATTGTTAGCGTCTAATTGGATCACCACAATCGGTCATATTTACATCTTGTCAGGAGTGCTTTCATTTACAATGAAAATGGACAAGAAACAGATAAATATTATCTTGCCACATGAAATATGTAAATTTTCTTGTAATCACATTACCGTTTTCTGGCAGCATCTCGCTTGCAGTATAAATTTGACTAAATGATTCTGTCGGGATAATGATTTGTCAGGGTTTGGTATCAATGTGCAAGTTTAACAATAGCTCAGAGGAGACCTGGGGAGAAACTCTAAGCGTTTTATTTATACATAAAGCCAGCGCTGGACAGACGAAAAATCCATTTGCCAATATTTACACCGTGCCACTTGCAGTGCTGTAATATGTAATATGTCATCCCATGTACTGTGTATATTGACCGTTGGACAACAGAAAGCTGGAATTGAATGAAAAACAATGTGAACCAAAAATTAATACTTTAGTATTTGAGTTATATATTATACCATGAGACTGTATCGATATACAAAACATATTTTGTTTTTTAATATCTATTTGTGTCTTACTTTTTTCCTCAATTTTTTGAAACTTTTATTGTAATTTGAAGGAAACTACATTGAATTTTACATGAATTCAAACGATGTGTTGATTTCATCACTTTCACAATAGCTAGTGTACATGAAATTACATCTTATAAATCTACTAAATGTATTATTTAAAATGTAACATTACATTTCATAATTAAAGAAATTGTTGTATATTGCATGTGGATGATAATAAGATTGTTATATAATCCCTCACAAATTATAGTTGCGTGTTGTGTAACAGATTATAACTCGAGGGCATTGAATTTTTTTAATTTCTAGCCTAAATACTTTGTGGGCTCAACTGTAGAGGGAACCTTGAAAGTATAAGATATTATTTTATATATTGTCCTATTATGCTTACTTTTAAAACAAAATCAACAGAATGAAATATTAGATAATGTATTTTACTCAAAAAAAACATAATTCTATATTAAATTTAACTTCTTTTTTTTTAAATTCAATTTTTGTTTGTTTATCTAATTTCTTGATAACCATATATAACCATCATGAAATTCACGAAATGCAAAAATATTTCATGATAAAATTAATTGTTTCAAAAGCGTTTTTTTTTTTACCATTTAAACAACTACGGCTGTTTAAAGCGAGCTCTTTTGCCATATTGATATATTCTCTAATCACCAAGAATGTATTTATGAATTTTTGGAATTGTCCTCAAGAAAATAATGAAATTTGACAGCCATGAAATCATCATTAAGTCATCTTGTGGCAATGTTTATCATGAAAAATTAAAAACCTTGATGATAGGCAAGTCTTCGACCGACGATCACTGTTAATGAATATCTACTGAATCGAAACCACGATGCCAGATGGTCCTTTAAACGGTGAACAGCTTCGACAATTTAACGTAGAAAAACGTTCGTGATGTTTATGGTGGGAAATCTAGAATTCCACAAAGCCCCTGTGTGACTTCATACCCTCATATGCAACACCGAGCGAAACAGGTTCTCATGCATATTGTTTGAAAGATTGGTATTCTAGTTTCTAGATTCTGTCCCCGATAAGACCTGGTTGAATTTTTGATAAAGATACAATCGGTAATACGTTCTGATATCAAATGATAAGGGCTTGATTTCATGTTTTGCTGTGACTAAACTCTCAGGTGTGTTTTCAAGAGTTGGGAGGATCATGGGTCTGCCATTTGATCCCCCCGATTCTACATTCGTTACATACCGTCTTCTGCCCTCCACCCTCTCGCCGTATACTATAGATATATCACATGGTTCGCCAGCAACCCAAATGTATAAGTATCATTGTGTGATGTTCAGAAAATATCAGTCGTTTGACGTCCTGGCTCAACATCTGGTTTTCCAATCCGATGTAAAAGGATCTTGATACAATATATTTCAAAGAAGGAGGGATCAGATTAACATTTGTCAGTTTATCTGTTGTTCTGAATACCTAGTTTGGTTAACATTATAATTACTTTTATTTCAAGAATACCATTGTTATATAGTGTATTTAACACATTAACATAACTCATCCATTCTAGATAGGTTTCACGCGATTTATAAATTACCTGTTTACCTTCTATTAAGAAAATACATTATTATTCAACACTTACTCATCGAATATATAAGAAACCACCAGAACTTAGATATATATATGCTTTACAACTTTCCGTTTCAAAAAATATCTTTAGTGACTGATATTGAAATTCATAGTTCATAAAAAATTATGGTATACACATTTACATGTACACTGTATAAATTAGATAACTTAGTTAAAATTTCTTTGGAGATAACAAAGTTGCACAAATGTTATGATTTCTGTCTTACAGGCAATTTTTTTTTTATCTTCTTCAAATTTTTTTTATAACTAAAACTAATGCAATTTTATTTGTATCAAGTGGTAATTTTGAATTTATTGTATGGGTGTAAAACAAAAGTTACATCATGACATATATTGTAAATTTTAAATTTACACGCAACCATTAAATTTAAATTTAATGTAACAATATGACATTTGGAATAATTTTTAAAACTTTAAATTTAAACTTAGCTAGAATCTATTACAAACAAATATCAATTGGCAACCCAAAATTTTTTACACCAAAATCATACTGAATTTTTTGTTCAAAATCTAATTTCAAATGTAATTTCTTTTTTAAAAGATTTATATTATGATTATATCAGTGATAAAATGGTAAACTTTGAATTATTATGATAACTTCAATTTTTCTATAGAATTATCTCAATTGTCAAAAAATAATGTTTAGTTTTGAAATACAAGTAACAATTTTTAAGTATATCGGCTTACTTAAGAAATTTATTAAGAATTATAAAATCTCTTTTATTTGAAACAGACTTATCGATAGAACATGTGTGTTCTAATTAAAGAAAACTGTTAAAAAAAAACATAATAAAAACGTGTGTTCCAATAATAAATGTAAGGTTACTCTTGTTAAGGATACTCTTAAGATATCCTTTTCTACGCAGAATGGATTTCAAACATAGTAATAGAAAATTCATTGTTTTCCGACCGAAATGTTTTATTAATTTATAAGAGAATGCGCATCTTTAATATGGGATATTTTGAATTTTATTTTTACATATGTATTTTATACGATATTGTTTGTTATAAATTACTACATAAATTACTACATACATGGTTTCTGTTAAGGTTACTCTTGAGATATCCTTTTCTACGTGAATGGATTTCAAACATAGCAATATAAATAAGCTTGAATTACCGGTATATTAGTAATCAGACTTTATCTACTTAATAAATTGAAAACGCGTGCAAATCATGATTTATTGGTTAATTTATTCAAGAAACAAAAAATTGGCTTAAATTCATAAGATATCAATTTAATTCAACTTTAAGTTCCAACAGTATAGGGTGACATGATGGTCAAAAAGTTCCTGTGGTTAGACAAGATATGAATACTAATATTTCACTAAAAAAAGTCAGTTAGTCACGCGATAGTTAAAACAATTCTATCTTTAGGTCGCTTTGGGCGCCTTTGGTTCTAGTAAAATGCTACCCTCTCGCAGATCCTTATCTTCCATGGATATTGGTAAGTCTAGTCTTCGCAGGGTGTAGTTTTAATGTCACCGTATACACAGATGGACAATAACCCCCGAATTGCTGGGTATCGAATAAATTGTTGGTATATGGAATGTATCGGCAGATGCCAAGAGGCCTGTGTTGGTATTTGCGTTGGGCATTGTGAGATATACAATAGGATGAAGGGGAATGACGTGGCCAAATGGCTCGAGTGACAGATCCCTAGTTTTTATAATGTCCCAATAGTGGTTATCATTACATATTAATGGATTAACAAAGTACAAATATAAATAGGATATGCCTTCAATGTGTCTTCTATTGTTTTTAGTTAAGGGTTATAATGACAAAATTAGCGTGAAATAGTCAGGAATAGCTTCTATTTGTTCAAGACATTACGAAGCGGTCTAAGATTGGCATGAGTCTGCAGTTGTCAGTTCTTCTAAACAGATTTTTCCAAAAATTAAAATACATTTTCTTTCTTTGTAATATACAACAGTTAATTCATATATTTACAAACTTTAGAATTCTGTATCTATCCACAACAAAAATATCTCTATATAATTCTCTTTATTATCCCTTCGCGCAACTTATTGCGGGGTGGGGGTACAGCATCGTTAGCTGTGTACATGTATATTTGGATGTTTTTTTTAACTTTGTGGGCAACATCAAAAGAAAACCTCAGCACATAAAAACATAAAACGTTGTATTCTTAAGAATCATTGTTTAAAAGTCAAAACCTAATCGTTTATAACTTTCAAAGTTTTCTACGAAATATTTTTTCGAGATAGTATGTATCACCGAGAAGATGCAACTTAATGTACGGGTTAACAATACACCACGATTAACGAACAAGTTAACTTTACTGTAGGTGAATGTTAAGATGAGCCTAATAAGTTTGCATATTCTTCGTAAATATTCCGCTTGTTTTATATTAAATTACTTATGTTATTTTACTGCGTCATTTATCAACAAGTTAATAAACAATATATACAAGCATGTATATTATGCATTTACTTTTGTTCATTTTTATCTGATATTTCTGAATTAAAGAACACAGTCTTATTAATTGTAGCTTTGTGGGTTAGTCTTTCTTTCGAGTTCCCGAAGTACAATTAATCAAACATGGAATACTTTTTAACAAACTGATGCCAGAAGACATTACAAGATGATGTGTATAGATTGCAAAGCAAAGTTGACTAAGAAGAGCGATATACACTTAAATGAGAATTTGTTTGTTGTTTGGCCAAAAACCATAAAACACAATGAGGGTTACACAAAGACGAAAAAACCAGCTTAGTTTAAAAGTGAAGTGTCAAGGGTTAAGCATCATATCACTTTAATAGAAGTGGAACATCAACCAGGCGCCAAAGCCAGGAATGGAGAAGCTTTACTTAACTGTCATGCCACACAAGAAAACTTGGTTGAGCACGTGTAGTGTTATTCCGCGATTTAACGAAGCGTGACTAGACTACTTTCACAATCATCTGACCTGTCTTATCCAGCACTTGATAAAATACAAAGCCAGTCTCGGATGGACTTTCAAATGTTCCGGTCTAATGAGAGTGAAATTGCCGGTAGACGATGTAAGATGTTGGAAATTGATTCAATATAAAACACAGTTTATTGACGGCATACGCAATTACTATCAAGCGCCTCTTTCTGTTCAAAGCTTTGAAACATACTCGGATCCAAATATCTGGGCGATTTTGCGATAAGACTTTTTCTCTGCTTACAAGAGAACTTCTAGATGTAAAGGGAGTCTGTATAGCAAATTCAGACTCATGACTGCGAATTTGTTAAGCTAATCTGTTTATGTGTTTTATCAGATTACCGGAGGTGAGGTTTTCCGCGCCAAACAAGGCAACATGGTGGGTGCATGGTCACGCTATGGTTGGGAGTTTAGATCTGATTGATGCTGTTAACTCAACGGAAATCGAAACAACACACTGGGGATTACAAAATGGGAATAACATTACTTTTTATAGAACGTCTACGAGATTACTGCCATTTTACTGCCTACTAGTAGTACATATGCTTGGTTTTTTTCCCCGTTCTTTCATTTTTAGAACATAATCGTCTAAAATAATGGTTTTGGCAATGCAATACATAAAATAGCCCTTTTTCACTGCTTTCAACAAATATTTGATATAGCAGTTACTTATCGATCAACATACCGTAACTTTGAATGTACAAGACAGGGGACATGTGACGTGTTTTGATTTTGTTACTTTCATACTGGTCACTTTCATTCTGGATACCAGTATAGGGTTATTTTTAGTAACAACAACCAGTCAAAATTGACACTAATTTCACAACTGCAAAGAAACTGTATTCTGTTACAATTCGGCGCTCTAAAGATGTATAAGCATTATTGCATGTCTTTACGTCTCTGTTGGTCTGGTTGCCTCGCTTCGGCATTGTGTGGAGTACGCGACCCGGGGCCGCCACGAACCCGAGAAGCTCCCATGTTGTTACAAGTCCCACATTTCTTGAATTTCCTCAAAATCATTCCGCAACAAAGCTTTATATCAGTTCACAAATATTTTGGCAAATTACGCGATATTTGGTATTATTAAATAACGACTACACTTCACGAAATATCGGGTTCGGCCGCCGTCAAAATCAGGCACAATGGCCGCCTTGGCTACCCTGAAACATATCCCTAAGTCCGCGAAAACTTGATCTTCGAGGCTTGTCTCAAGTTTTTCGAAAACGGTTAGATTTACAACGACGAGATCCTGATTTTCAGACCATATCAGAGTTGAGTTTTTTGTTTCTGTCTTGAAATATTAAATTTCTTTAGAGTATGAATTAAGATCGATTGATCGATTAAGAACAAGGGGACATCTAAAGAAGAATTAGGAATGTCACGAATTTTCCCATGCCAAGTCGAACAAACATTAATTATTTCAATCGTGTACTTTTTCATATTCTATTGATAAAATTTAATACACTTGGCATACAAGCATTCAGAAAGCTGCCCCTTATATCTGTTGCGAGTGTGCCGGAAGTTATAAATGTAATGTTTTACATGTAAAGATATAAATATTACATGTAAAAAATATAATATAAACAAAATCCTGATATACTGAAATCTTTGAAAAAGGATGTTTTTACTTATCTCACAAATCGTTTAAACATATTTGAAAAGAAATTAACAACAATACGTACACAGTGTTTACTGACATACATTAAGTAAATCCGGCTTTTAAATCCGTGTTTTACATCAAAATTATTACAAAAATTACCTTGGATAGTTTGTATAGTTTTGTTTCGTACCGTCACAGAACTGAACCGTTAAAGATAGTAAATTAAATCTAATTAGCATGGGTCCTAAAAGTTCTGCTAAATTTAGAAAGTCTCTGGAATTGGCGACAGAAGCGCGGCAAGGTATGCAATACCCTAGAAGATGCAGCGTTTGATGTCAACAAGACAGATTGCTCTTAATAGCCCAGAACGATGAGACGCTATTGTAAAGTACACCATCTTGGTTTTGCCAGATGCATCAACAAGTTTATCAGGTTATTGTCTGAACTTTGAGAGGATGGTTAAGAAAAAAAAACATATTGAGGATCTCGGGGGAAAACGACTTTGTTTTGAGTACACTAGCATTTTTCACGCTAAAGAATTAAGTGTTTTTGTCTTCTAATAATACTGATAGTTGTAATATAAAAAAAAATCAAAAAAAAAAAATTGCAATGAATTGATGTACTGATCATGACCACGGAATATTAGCAAAAACTAGAAGGTAGAAGTGTCTGTAATACGAATCCATATTTCGCACGTTTATCTTGAAGAGATGTAGAAATTCAAACAACTTTTAAATGTCACATTTTGAATGGCAAACAAAAATTGTTCTTTTAACAAAAAGGTTAATTTTTATTATTATCACCTTTAGAAAGAATAGTTAAGTTCTAACCTAATTTATCTGCACACGTACTTTTGATTAATCTGAACTATCTGATTGGAAATGAAGGTGACCACCGTATCTGGTCTAATTTTATGAATGCTTAGTTATATAAACTAAATTTTAAAACTTTTTTGATATACGGATGATGTTAAGGATAAAAGGCTAGGGATTTTAACTTAAAAGAAAAAGTATTTCATATAATTTACTGACAAAAGTTGATATATATATCTTAATATTAATGGGCGAATGCATTCTATTGTTAGAATTCATGTAAAAATGAAGAACCCCTGGCTAAACATATAACCACAATAGTTCTAGTTTAGGGCATTTTTGCTATAGATAATTTATTTTTAGAAATGTATTACCCGCGCAAAAAATTACGAATTATGATATTTGCATATATAAAAACCTGATATAAATTTGGTGAAATTCTTTATGATTATTCTTAATACCTCTAAAATGTTTTTTTTTTCGAGAAATATTATGCATTTTCAAAACAACATAATTAAAACGTTTTAATGTGTTAATTAGTCGG